>QOCX01004264.1:0-15151 GCA_005959815.1 Sarcophaga bullata | reverse complement strand
AAGTTTGCAGATCTTCAAAGGGTATTCCAGTTTAGACAAATCACCAGCAAGTTAACTGGCCAGTTCATTTGCCCTGTAGTTTCATTGTAGACAATTATGCCTCAGCACTTACTTATTTACTTATTTGGCCATTAACAACCCGATTAACGGATTTCGGCCTGCCTTAACACATTCTTCCATGCGCCTCTGCTTCTTAGGCGCCTTCGCCAGTTGGTCACATCAATCGATGACACGGCTTCCTTGATCTGGTACTTACAATACAAACAAAGTCGTCTTCATCGCCGACTTTCGCAAGCGCATGCATCAAATACCCGTCTCGCGAGAGCATTTCCAGCAACTAGAACGACATAGCCGAGCCAGCGCAGCCGTTAGCTACATAGCCACTAGCAATAATGGTCACTAGCGCTATGGCCGCTAGAAACGTAACCAATAGCATCATAGCCACATTGCCGCTAGCAACATAGTTATGGCAACTAGTAACGTGACCAATAGCATCATAGCCAGTAGCCACATCGCCGCTAGCGATATGGATTTTAGCAATATACCTGCTAGCCATATAACCAATAGCAACATAGCCGGTAAACATTGCCGCTAGAAATAACGCCTCTAGCAATATAACTGCTAGCAATATGGTCTCCAGTAATATAGCCGCTAGCTACATAGCCAATAGCAACATAACTGCTAGCAACATGGCTATGGCCGCTAGTACTGTGGCCAATAGCAGCGTAGTCGTTAGCAACAATGCCGCTAACGATATGGCCGCTAGTGACATGGCCAATAGCAACATAGCTCTTAGCAACATTGCTGCTACAATATAGCTACTAGCGCTATGGCCGCTAGTAACTTGACCAATAGCAACACAGCCGCTGGCAGCATTGCCACTAGCATATGGCCGCTAGTAAAGTGACCAATAAGCAACATAGCCCTTACGAACATTGCCGTTACTAATATGATCTCTAGTAATATGACCGCTAACTATATGGCCAATAGCGACATAACCGCTACAACATGGCCACTAGCGATATGGCCGTTTAGTAACGTGGCCAATAGCAACATTGCCGTTAGTAACTTGGCCTCTAGCAATATAATCTCTAGCAAATATGGTCGCTGGCAATATGATCTCTAGCAATACGCTGTACAAACGTTCATGTCGCTGGAGAGCTTATTGTTGCGTTGGATGTGAATATCATCTACAACTCGCACAGAGCCGAAGATCTTACGTAGGACTTGACTTTTCTTTAAGCGACTTCCCCTTACCTTATTCTAGCGACAAACTGGCGACAACAAAAATTAGTAAAAATCAGTCCCAAACCAAGTCTTATTAAGGCAATCAAAACTTTTGGGAGTTGGAAAAATACAATAAAAGGATATGTGAGCCATGCATCAGGCTATCTAGGAATAAACTGGGGTTTATAACCGGCAGTGTAATAGGCCACTGTAGACTTAAAGTACACTTATTCATATTTGAGGGTACCTCGAACGCAACATGTATATACTACAACATACCAGATCGAACAACCTGAGTAAATATCCGACACTAGACAGGGAATTGTCATGGTTGACTTTGACCAACATATAGATAGGCTTGCAGAAGACATGATAGGGAACTCTATAATTTGTCATTTTGGCTTTTAGAAGACTTTGCTTTAATTTCGATTTGTGTTGCCAAACTGAATAACTTGTTTTGGAACATCGTTTGTGTTTTCCAAGCAGTTTCATTATGCTGAAAAATCTATACGAACTAAAAGATATTGCAGAACGAAAAAAACTATTCGTAACGTTGGCAACGTCATCAAGGAAAAAACAACTGCAGCGGCAACAAAAACTACAACAAAAAAAAAAAAAGGGAAAAGAGTGACAGGAAATGAGTTGATAAGTTAAAATGTGTTCAAGTGAATAGACAGATACTCGACATAGATGAATAAGACTGAAAATAGATTCTCATATATTGATAGACATACACTCTCTCAACAGTCCTGTCTATCTATATATGTGCTGTATACCTACTTACATACATGCAGCATGTTTAATGGTTGAGTTGTTTTCACTAATGGCAAGCGGGTTATTGCCAGAGAAAGTAAATGAAAGACTGTCAGCTTGTGTGTGTACGGTAAGTAGGTTTGCTCCATTAAATTGAAATCCTGTATGTATGATGTGATACACTTTCAATACCTGTGATTATGTAGGTGTGTCTCTCTTTTATATGCTACCGGGAAACGGATGTGGTTGCTGCTCTCCTACAAACACTTTTTTTTATTAACACACACGTTATCAAGGGTTATTATTAAAATAATTGCTTGGCCCATGTAAGTCGTCATGTGCTAATTTTGCAATACAGCAACAACAACAACAATAAAAACAAAGGTCAATTACATTACCATCTGACTTCCTGCACCTTCTGCTGCATTAGTTAGGATATCTAATATGCTGTACAACACCAATGATTTTAAAATTTATTTTCAAGTGAGTATAACTAAAAATTGTTAAAGGAAAGACATATTAAGCCTCTTTAGCTTAGAAAAGCAATGCAGTTTTAATAGCATAATGATGGCACGTAAAAAGTGCAACATGAAGCACGGTTAATAATGCAGCAGCAAGATTCAAAGAAGCCTTGCCTTAGACACCAAAGTAATTTTTTTTTAAATTTCAACAAAAAAACGTTCAATTGGAGTTTGAGCCTAGGATACAGAAGCCTAGTAGTAGCATATGCTTAATACAATAGAGGGCAGTACAAACCTGTTCTAAACCAGCCTGGGGGATGGTTGGATTTAAGTTCCGGGCCTGCACATGCGTAGTTGAAGACCAAAGTTTGGAAACAAGATACAGAACTAGCAATGTTAAATACAACAGAGGCAATGAAAAACCTGTCCTACCGGGGTGGAAGGTCCAAAACTTTGAAGCCTATAGTTAGATGATGAGGAGGACTTAGTCTAACAGAAAACTCATTAAGGGGATTTCAAGACCTTAGGAATCGATTGGCTAAACAACTCCCTTCTTAACTGCTCCCTAGACAGGCCAGTAGCCCCCTATGATTTGGAAAATACTTCACAACGCAGGTTAGCTAACAAAAACAAATGAAGTAATCGGCTAAAACAGGACCCTTAAATCCACGAGCATCCGGGCTTTTTTGCTCTTAGAATGAATATTCCTTGTTGAAACGGCTATTCTTTCAAGCGGAAGTCTACTTCAGCGGAATACATGCTCAATTCAATTTGGATAGGAAGTACAAAGACATTCGAAGTACTCGGATCATAAGAGGTTACATCGAAGACAATAGGGAACTGCCTGGAGAAGCCGAATTGACTAGTTAGGGAAAATAAGCTTAAGTCTGCTGTGGTCCAGGTTAATGTGGAATCAAGCAAGCAGACGAGGCTTGCGTGAGGCAGAGGGAGCTTTATGTTGCATGATGAAACCACAACTCTTCTGGGAAATAGTAGCTCTGCTCAACGAAAGGAACGATAAGAAAAGGCAAGACAAAGGCTCTTCTCAAACAATCTGGGTTTGAGGCAATCGAAAACTTTTGTTGGCAAATTAGAGTAAGAGGAGATCGCAGTTATGTCCCTTACTATCCTAGAATAAACTAAGATTGGTAAACTGGTTCTTTTTGATAGGGCACTATAGGCTCAAGGTAAATATATTCTGAGTGGAAATTGTCTCGAGCCCAACATGAAAACTCTGTAATGATGAGAAGGAATGCAACCCAAAAAAGAAACAATTGCCAGACAGGAAATTGTTATTGTTGTCACCCAGCAGCATCCTAAAGTTTGTCAGGGAAATAGCCTTGAAAGATGAAAGACCCTATTGAGTACAATAAATCGCATGGTCGTAGTACTTAAGCACATCTTCACGATGATAATAATGCTACATACGTAACATACAAACATAATTTGTCATTAAAACCCTTCAGTCAGTACTATGAACTATTCTATCATACCACTTATGCTGAGTGTGTTCTTTTCATACATGAGTGGCAGGATCAGGCGTTTAAAATTCGACTTCTGGGGGGGAGAAAGATTATTGCGACATTTTTCCATGGGCATTTTTTATTTCTTCTCAGAGATTTGCCAGAACACAACTGCTGGAGTTTGTGTTCCTTACAGAATATTCAAATATTGCGATTTTGTTGAGGTTTTCATAGACCTACAGTGAACCGGGTTGGGGGCCACTATAATAGGAGCAGACCATGACTACTTTTATTAGTCTACGTGACTTCTTACAGTATCCTGACGCTCTATCAGGGAATAGAGCAGAAAAGAGAGATCAAACTCTTTAAAGCTACAATAGATTCAAACAATGATAGTCGCCAGTACGTTAAAGCCCGTCTTACGAACAAATCTTCAACAGGTTGAAAGACGACGACCAATCGAATTCGCAGGGTAGCCGCAACAATATTTTCTTCAGTAGGCCTTTTCCTTTGTCTGCTGACGATGGGGGGCGGGGCGGGGCGGGGGGAGGCGCTTGGAAATACGAACATCGCCCTGCAGGATTGGGCTTGCTTGTCTTGACCCCGTTATGTTGACTGTAGATTGCCCAAAATGCTTGTATGAACTTCGCCCAGGCCAACGTATGGCCGGCAAAACGGAGGGGGGCTGGACAAAGACCACCTTGTCGCTTTCCTGGACCGCCATTGGGTATTTCACATAAAATCCTTTTGAGCCATTTTTACTCTCATTCATATGTTTTTGTTTTAAAGGATTCACAAGGTGTGTGTTTGAATCATCTATTTCTTAATCGCAGACAGACGTGTATATAACTGCAATTGCCAACCAATATTAACCTTTTTTTTTACGCATAATATTTAATGACACAGCCAACATGCTAACACACACCTGAATCTGCTCAGTCATTCAGGTGCTTATAGAAAATCCTATAAAAGAACAAAATTCATTCAAGTGTGATGATTCTTGGCAAAATAAAGAAAATTAGTTTTCAGAAGCCTTACACGCCACACAATAATACCTCAAGAGCAAACACACATGACTTTATCATGGCAGTCCAGGCACCGAAACTAGTTCATTAGCAGCGACAAAAATTTATGCGGGTGTGAAAAAGCGACAAAATCCCTGTTAGCCACCCATCCCCCCCAAAAACGCCCCCTTTCAACAATTCTGACAAACAAAAAAAAATGGAACTAACTCAGCTCCGCACCACAAATAACACCATAATAACAATAAAAGCCACCATTGCCTGCAATTCACATTGGCATGCACGCACGCAAGATGCTTATTTCAGCCATTCACAATCTATTTCACCGCCAGCATTAAGTAATTTAAGTTAACCTTTCTTGGTAAAAACAGTTTCAATAGAGATGCCTACGTTTTCTACAGGAATTTTTAGGCGAAAAAATTTATCGATCAAAAAATTTTATTTCAACATTATTTGTGGAAAATTTATCGATGTCGCACAAATCTACTGGAAACTTGGATGCTAAAAAGTTTTCGATAGAAAATTATATCGATCTCATTATTTTTTAGTTTAAAATTTTATCGATTAGTCGTTTATCAAATAGAAATGCATAGCAGTTTTCTCAGAAAAATTTATGGGCAAAATAATTATCGTATTAAAAAATTTTTTTATTTTCCGATCATCAACAATTCTTTACAGAAACTTTATCGATGCCAATAAATTTACTGAACTTAAATGTAAGAAAATGTCCTCGATAGAAGAAATTTATCTGATGCACTAATTTTTATTATGAAATTTATCAATTAAGGCAATTTTAAAGGAGGGCCTAGCGTTTTACTATAAAATTATAGCAACAATCATCTGTACAAAAATTTATCGATTCAAAACTTTATCGATGGTCATATTTTTTCTAGAATTTATCGATGTCAACAATTATTCTAGAAATTTCGTGAATGCTCAGCAACATCCTTAATGGAAAATTAGATGTAAACAATTTTCGATAGAAATTTTATCGTTCACTGTGTTTTTTTTAGTAAAAACTTATGGATTAAACATCTTTAGCAAACTAGGCATAGCAGTTTTCTAAAAAAAAAATTATAGCAAACAATCAAATTCTGTCGGTGCTTCATAATTTTTTTAGAGAATTGATCTGATGTCTACAATATTTTGTAGAAAATTTATCGCATGTCATCAAACTATTTATGGAAACTTAGCATATTCGCCCAACCTTTTCAACAGACAAATTGCTGAATTAAAGCAATTTAAATATGAAGGACCAGAACTTTTTACATGCATACGTCGCGAAAATTTATTCGATATCAAGTAGTTTTTGTAGAAATTATCGCCGATGTCTCCTATGTATCAGCCAATTTTAGTAGAGCCAGAAGTTTTTCAAAGAATAAGTCAGAAAAAATTTATCAATACCGAAAATTTATCGTATCAGTAATTTTTGTAGAAAACTTTATCGACTGTCTCCAATGTATACTGCATTTCGATCTTGAATTTATCAATATCAATAAGTTTATATTATTGTAGTGACATCGATATTGAGTACGTCGCAAAAAATTTATCGATACAAAAAATTTATCGATATGAATAATTTTTGTAGAAATTTATCGATGTCTGCTATGTATGCAATTTTCGATAGAAAATTTATCAATATTAATAAGTTTATATTCGTCGCAAAAAATTTTTCGATACAAAAAATTTATCGATATCTAATTTTGGTAGAAATTTATCGAATGACTGCTATATGCAATTTGACATAGAAATTATCAATATTAATAAGTTTTATAATTATTGTAGTCACATCATATCGAATATGCGTCGCAAAAAAAATTATCGATAACAAAAAAATTTAATCGATACAATAATTTTGTAGAAATTTATCGATGACTGCATGTATGCAATTATCGATAGAAAATTTATCAATATATAATGATTATATTGTTGTAAGTCATATCGATATCCAATCAATTTATATAGCAGAACTTATCGATAATTTATTTATTAATTCTATTCAGTTTTATTAAAACACCGTCACAAAGTTCCAATCCTAAATGCTTGCTGGTGTTATCATCCGTGTGTATAAATTTATATTCATTTGAATGGTCTTAATAACGTCTGCTTTGAATATTATTGTACGTGTAAAAATAATGATTTTTATTACAATATCGATTCATTTTGATTTTTTTGATACGTACGAAGAGAAATAATAAAAAAGAGAAATGATTTTCTTCTTCTTTTTGTTTTTCATTCCTTCGAGAATAAAAGGATTATTAAAAGACGAAAACATGTGGTGCGTGAAATAACATTTTCATTTTACATTTACAATGCCTTCAAAAAAAATTGTTTTTTTTTTTTTTTTTTGTTTCAGTGCAGACCGCAGTGAAGTTACTGAACCTGAACAGTATGTTGCTTTCAGAATATTAAAATCAAAAAAAAAAAAAATTCATTTTAAATGGTTCAATCAAATTAAATTTTATGCTGACAACGCTTATACAATTTTTACAATTCTTATCTGGTCACTATAAGATGGACAAAAAGTTATTTCCGTTCTTCTAAAAACGCACGCAATTAATCAAGAAAACTTTTCTTTCTATTGAAGGAAGAAAGAATATTTATTCAATGATGAAGAATCGAAGACCTTTACTATACAAACAAAACAGAAACAATATTTTTTCATAGTTAGAACAGACGTGAGGAAGGGCTTCATTACATTAATGCGATTACAAGTACCTGTTCAGATAAGATACAGCAGTAGCCAACTAGTCCCAATAGAGAATGCTAGTAGAGAGTATCCTCGAAGAAAAGAAATGGCAAAGGGTGGGGTACATGCAAAGAAGGTAAAGCTTTTAATTGAGACTCCATGTTTCCCTTTCAGCCTCCATGTGTCCCTTTCTGCATGAAACACTAAGCCCTACTAGAGATTAACTACTGCGTGCACTGCAGTCCAAACTCCTGAACTATGAATCCAGGATTGTGTGTAGGCTGAGAACTCCAGACGTAAAAACTTTTCTGCAATGAAAACAAAAACACAAGCACCTAACGGGATCCCTTAAAAGTTGGCAACCAAGAATACCCTACAGGATATATAGGCTATGCTTATGGAATCAATGGTGTAGGTGTGTTCTACCCAACCGGAGGATGCTCGAATGAAATGTAAAACTAAAGCACACACTACAGCTGCCATGCAACAAAGTGCGAATACGGGAATGTGGTTTGTGGTTAATGGATGACTTCGCCAGCTTGTTCTTTGTTTTAATACTGAGAACGAAAGATTAGCCACAATCCGCAACAAAGCTTGATTTTATGGATTTCGCAATATTTCTAATACAAGCTAAGCTGAAGGATATATAAGATGACTGACTGGCATACAACAAAAACCAATTCAAAGTTCGAGTTAAAAGGTTACCTTATGTCCACAAATTCAGCCTCCATACGCTTAATGAGGCTTATTTTATTTCGCCGCGAACCAAAGTATTTTGCTTTTCGATATACACACAAAGCAACAGACTTATGCCCGTTGGATTCACATCCAACCAGACTAATCACACTGTGATTGATAGAACCAACTTTTCAACGTATTAGATGTGAAAAATTCCGAAGTTCAAAGGCTTAAGGTTTCGAGATTTACACGCTCTAGTACAACATAATACTTAAGGCACAACTGAGTCACCCACCACTCATATCTCGAGAAAGGGCTATCGATCGCTTACGTTATGTCTACGCCCTGTTGTGGACTGTGCCCAAACATATCAAACACTTTACGCTATACTGCGGAAATAGTTCTTGTTGTGAGTGTCTCAACAACGAAACCAATGGTACCAAGAACAAACTATTACAGTCCGCCTCTACTCCAGCAGTTTTGATAGATTACAGAGAGGAAAAGAGAGAAGAAAATGTCGCTGAAGCATAAGGAAATCAATTTTGCAGAAGTAGGAAGGACAGTGAAACCATGGGCCACATAATTCTCTTACCAAACTTCAGTGGATTTCCCAATCATGCATGCAAATTTATAAAATTACCAGCCAAGCCATCATGTGCTGTATATTCGGCAATAACTAAAGAAAAATAAGAAAAAAAACTCTGAGTTGATCCTATACCGACTAATCCTTAATTCAGATATTGTCCTGAAAAATTGAACACCTGAAGGTAGCAATCAACCACAAGCTATCAGCTTTGATTAAAAATAATTTGAGGATTCTAACGCTGTGCATATCGACAGTAATTCGTTTATTAGTTCGGAGGTTTCTACTTACTTAATTGGCCATTACAACCCTCTAGTGCGGATTACAACCTAACACCTCACACCACCTGTGGGTGTATGTGGCGTTTTATCAATGGCTTGCTAAAACGTAAGTTTAACATCGATTTGAGAACATTTCATGGCAATTTTATTTACTAGCAGAGTTTTTCCCAGAAAACTACTGAGGGGAAGTCGCCGCTCCAGAAATATTTTTTCATATTTCACGCCAAATAACATACGTCATACTACCTACTAGACTGTAGGGACTTTTTCTGATTGCCTCCATTATATTGAATACTATTCACACGTGTTACAGGGAGACTCAATCTCGTTAACAGCAAGAGGATACGAACAATATTCCTAGAGTCTACTGAATACGTATGGATAAGAGGAGAACCTAGTCTCTTCTATACTGAAATCATTTTGCCATCCATCGTACAATAGCGATTCTCAGAGCTCACTTATATTTGGACAGGCATACCGAAAACTTAAAAAATAGCTTTTGCGTGCAAGTAAATTCTGCAAAAGTCTCTTCTTCTCACTTTCCGACATTCTTAATCAAGCTTTCAAATGAAGAGATTGTTTAAATAGCAAGCTTTATTTTAGACTAACCCCTCTTAGCCTACAAAGGCAATGCGACCAGATGAGATATGTGTATTCTGGCTTTCCTGACCAACTTCGAAATACTGTTCGCTATCAATCAGAATAACTTGCTTAAAGTTACTTAGCCAGGATTTCAAATAGATGCACAAAAAACTTTTTTATTTTTCTTATTTCGTTTTGTCCATGAGTATTGAGCTGGCAATTGAACCACAGACTCTTGTCTAATAAGTTAACTCACAATCTATTGATTAGAGGTCCTTAGGCATATGCTACAGTGGAGCTAATTTTCTCGCTCTGATGGAAGTATGAGAAATTCAACTGTCTGTGTGTTAATTTTAACACATGGCTGGCTGCACCTACAGTTTAACCAGGAGGAAACTGGCCTCGGTGTATCGCCTAAGCGCGATCAGGCAGATATGTGGCTTCAGACAGTGTCTGATGAAGCGGTACTGGTATTGGCAAAGACAATACCGATAGACATATTGGCGGATGAGATGAGGCGGATTTACTTTCGCCGTCTCGAGCATCCGGGACAAATAGCAGTTATAAGATCGGAATAACGAAGGACTTCCATGCACAAATGGCAGTCACGGTGGGAGAACAGTTTAAAGGAAGATGGACATTTCGCCTTGTCCCTGATATACCCCTTGGATGGAGAACAATCATTGCGAGCTGAACTATTACGTGACCCAGTTCCTAACTGGTCATGGACGCTTCAGGAAGTACCTGCACAGATTTGGGCACGATACTTCCCCTATACGGGCCTATTCTAACATGCTGCCCCAGATTTAGATGGCCGGTAACACGGTTGTACCAAACCGGCTTATGGAAGAGGTGATGAATTCTAGGAGCCAATACAGCCAGAGAATGGTTGAAGTTATGCTGGAACTCCGAAGGTTGGAGGAACGAAGGCGAAATTTAAATTAGTAGGATAAAGCTTTAAAGCTAACCAGCCCTCCGCGAAGTAATACCTTACGGCAGTCCCGCGGGGGGAGAGTGGTTGAAGTGTGTAGGGGGTGGGTTTAGTACATAGGCACCAGTGATGGTGAATCGTGCACTCTTTGTTGGAACAAAAGTGTCTTTCGAAGATTCCCACCTCCGGCTCAAGACAAAAAAAAAACTTCAGTTTAAAGTCGATTACAAACGACAGATTTTTTTTTAAGAAACTTTTCATTGCAAATTTGATTTCCTTTCAGAGTTTTTGCCAGAAATCTAATGAGAGGCAGGCGCTGAAGAAATTTTTTTGTTCGTATTTCATTTTGTTGGAGATGTCTGCTCTAGAGTTTGAAACGGTGGTCTGACCTTCATAATCCAACATACTAGCGACTAGACTACAGCGATTACATATAATTCTAAACATTGGCAAATATAAACTTCAACATCAGGCCACCCATATTTAACTTCTTTTTTTTTTTCTTATCATTTTTGCTGTGTTTGATGTCATAAAATAAAAATTATTTCATCAAAATTTTATTAAAGCATTTAGTAACTCATTTAAAATTTTCCTGTTGTTTGAATATTTCAAAAAAAAAAAAAAAAAAAAAATTTATTCAGTACAGTGCTCCTAAACAAAACCGACCCTTGAAGTGGAGGCATTAAGAAATTTTCAGCTAATGTATTGTTAAAAGTAAAAAAAATCATTTATTCCATGCATGTAATGTAAAATCATAATAACAAGAGAGACATGATATTATGTAAAAGTGAATATTTGTAAATATATAGATATATGTATGTATATCTATTGTGTGTGTAGTATATGTATGAATGTATTGTTAAACATTATTTTCTAAAGCCTAAGTTGTCTTGCTAAGGTTTTTTAGCAAATTCTATATGGTCCAGTCATGTATCAGCATTCTTTTTTTTTCTTTTTCTTTCTATGAAATGAAAACAATTAAAAACAACAAATTTATCCCTGGAGTTTATAAATTGTAAAATAACAAAAACAAAACAAAACAAAAAAAAAACAAACAAAAACATTCAAAATTAAAAACAATAGAAATCAGAGGAGAACAAAATCCCAAAATTTTTTCAGTTCTTTCTTCTTCTTTTTTTTGGTATTTTTTTGTTGTTGTGTTTGTTATGGTTATTGTATTTTAAAAAAATTTAAAATTAATTGAGCTTTAAATTTACCATAAAAAAATGTTCAAAAATATCTTGTGTTTCTTGCCATCTCCTGCTGTTTGGAATGTTGTCAGCAATCAAATAATAATTTTCCTTTCGAACATCATGATTGCCACAACAACAACAACAACAACAACAAAAAGTATAATGCTGTTTTATCTCTCATTATTCTGTTGTGTGTATTCTGTGTGTGTAGGGTGTTTATATGTAAATGAAAATTAGAAGAAAATTATTTTAAATTAAACCACATGAGGGGTTGACTTTCACTTCAAATTTGTTTCGTTTTTTTTTCGATTTTTCAATTTTTTTCTGCCATCTCTTGGCAACAAATATTTTGTTATTCTTCAAATTTGCTTTCTTTTATGTGTAAAGCATATGTATGCATATATGTGTGTATGTATTAGACACATACACACATAAAAACCAATAAAGTTTCTTTGCATTTAAACAGAAAAGACAACCGCACACTGAAATCTTTGCCTTTATACATACACATGGAGATCATACAGCAGAATACGATTTAATTTTAAATTAAAAATAGAAAAACAAAAACAACACACACACATACACGAAAGAAAATTTTCATATAAAAAATGCAGAGGAAGTCCTAAATTTTAAAAATAAAATTTTTTTATTAAAGCCACTAACACTACACGAGTACTCAGGCAATCAGGTACGACCTAATCACTACCGAGCTCTGCTCTACTTTGAACCAAGCCAACTATATTTGCTATGCTCAATTCGCTTACCTCAGGCTTTCTTGTGAATAGGACAGTCAATATTAGAAATTCAACTGAGAACTTCTGGTCTAAAGATCCGGTATTTTCTAATGGACTGTGTGGTGTATTTATTCAGGCTTCCAATGTTAAACTTTATTTACAAGCTACCTGACCACTGTACTGCTTTCCAGGCAGAGTTAATGATCATTTTGAATGCTTTTCAATGCTTGTTGGGTGATAAATTTTTCCCTGAAAATTCCTTATTTACTTATACAGCCACACTGCAATTAAGTCCCTGACGAACGTATTTTCAACGTTCTTTCTTGTCCATGAATGCCGTTATTACTCACAGAAATTTTGGATCTTTCAAAATTAACTCTTACATGGGTTTCGGGACATTGGCATTCTGATAAATACATACATACATAATTGGCCATTACAACCCTTTCAGTCAGGATTACGACCTAGCTTCTCACACCACTTATGTTGTGGGTGTGTTAATTTTTATAACATGAGTGGCGGGTCCTACAGTTTAAAGTCGACTCCGAACGACAGATTTTTTTGAGAAACTTTTCATGGCATTTTTATTTACTCACAGAGTTTTTGTCAGAAATCTGCTGCGAATGTATTTCTGAGTGAAATTTTGGAATTAGGACGATATCACTTAACATAAGATCTAAGAATGTCCAATGCATTCCAAAAATGTTGTTGTTTGATGTGAATTAAGATTTTTATCAGAGAACGACGTTGGCCCGACCATTTACCGTTAGCCACGAGCAATATAGGTTGATGACTGCCGACTTCTTTTATCCTAAATTGTTTGATCTGGACACACAAAACATGTGATTTCAAAAAAACAGCGCCAGGTGCCCCACATGCCACAATTAGATATTTTATACGAGCGATATGAGGACGTCATGTAAAGGTGATGTGAAAAGAACCTCGAGATTGTGACATTTGATCTGGTTAGCCTTGTCTGGGGTTTACTTAAGTCACAGATATGTGCGAATAATCAACAAACCACTGCGATCCTCAAGGCCCAAGTCTTTGATCAAATTTAGATTTTTTAAGCCAGAGTCATGGAAAATTTCAAATTTTAAAATCCACCAGCCGGAGAACATTATTGAATATTAGATGTCTTTAAATTCCACACATAATGACAACAATTGGTCTTTCAAGTTGTTTACTGTCACGTCTAATAAGCCAACACACTACTTACTATACTGCGGCGACTTATTCTAATTGACTCATTTTGCAGGAAGGCTTAATATCGTTGGCAGTAAGAGGATACGCGCAATATTGCTAGCTATGCTGGATACGTGTGGATAAGATGAGGAACTACTCTCTCTATCCTGAAATCGCTTGGCCATTCACCGTAAATAGCGTTACTTACGGGTCAGTGTCGTTTTTGTAGGCATAACGAAATTGGCAAAAAGCTTATGCAACAATCGACTCCTGCAAGAGCTGTGGATCTGAAAAGTGTGATTAGACCTGTCTTCTAACTTTTTGACATCCTTAACCAAGTTTCTAATATAAAGATTGCTTCAATACATACATACAGAATTGAAATTACAACCCGGACTAGTCCGGCTACGACCTAGTTTCTCAGATTTTTTCAATCGCAATATTTATTTATGGACTAGGGGTGCTTTGCTGGCAAAGAATGTTTGTAGATGGTGGTACACTGTGACCAGAAGAGTATTATGTACTTGTAACGTCTCTCTCATTCTTGAATATCCTGATCAATTCAAAATGCTTTTCGATATCAGTCCCTTGAGTTCGAAATATGAATCGAATCATCGAATTTATATAAGAAGGCCTTCTTTAAGTTGACGATGTTCAAACAAATGTCTCAGTTGAACTTCTTCATTGTGTTCCATGATTAAAATTTTCTTTAATTATCTCGGAAACGTTTCAACTTGAAATATGGTACGTCTTCCTTAATCTTACTCTAAAAAGTCATTTTTTTTTTGGTATTTTTCTCTTGCTACTCTACAGAAAGTTTATAGGCCTCATCAGAAGTTTAGGTTCCTTTCCCCATAAGTCGCTTATCTGCTCATTGTTTTAAACTTGCTTATAACTGGTGATGAACCTCTTTTTCTTGCTTATCTGTTTCAGATTGCTTAGATGATCCCACACTAATCTCGAGTCAACCTCATAAGAGCTGAGTACTCAACCGTCAGCATGATTGTTAGATAGTAGCTATGTACTGTCCTCTGTACTTCTTGTCAAAGTTGATTTGACCACATCTTTAGATGACAACGTCTTCACCTTGGAATATACAGGCGAGTTTATCTTTGAATTCCGAATACTTATCTTTGAACCAAACATCCATGCTCCAATTCTCCTTTCCTTGCTTGACCCACTAGTGTACCACATATGTTCCTCTCTCATTGCGAAACTTTAAGTATAGTAATTCTACTCTGAAGACGTTTAAAGACCAACCTGTTGGGTTAAAGGAAGTGTACTTGTCATAGGGACAAGTCCAATGCGCAGAGGACAAAATGACCCATTGATGGCCAACCTGTGATGGTCAGAAAGGCAACATTTGGGC
>QOCX01004263.1:0-15151 GCA_005959815.1 Sarcophaga bullata | reverse complement strand
ACATTTCCACTCGGCGCGGTCTGATCGACGACTAAAACAAAGAGCATAAGCAATGTGCGTGAATTCTCTCAGCACAATTGTGCTATGAAATGGTAATCCCTGCTTTAAGCAATATCACAAATTTAAGCTTTTTTAGAAAGGGGAGGGATGGGCCTTTAAAACGGTATACACATATATATATTATTCAACTTAATATTCCATGAGTTTTCATGAGGTAAACTTAGCAAATGCTAATTTTTTCATATTTTTCAAGTTTGATCATTTATTGAGATTGACACTTCGTTTGATAAAATTGAACAAAAATTACCGTAGTTAATATTTAAAGAGTACAACAGACGTCTTATATTTTTCATATATATATTTTTTTCAAATGAACTTTCAGTTCAAAAGGTTTCAGAATTTTTGATGGATCTTAATTTCTTATTGGTAAATGTGTCTGTTAATTTCACGTTTGAGCGAGTCCAAAATCAAATCCAAAGAAAGCGAAATTATAATATTTGCACAAAAACACAAATATTACCCGACTTCTGGTTGTCGCTCAAAAGTGAAATTGACAACATTTTGTGTGAACAATCAAGATCTATCAAAAAAAAATTTATGAAACATTTTTAATTGAAAGTTCATTTGATGAAGGTGACATATAAAAAATATAACATGACTGTTATACTATTTAAGTAATAACTACAGTAATGTTTGTCCGATTTTATTAAGCAAGTGTTAATCTCTTCACAAGATAATACACTTTCAGAATATTACAACTTATTTCATATTTTTCAATTAAATTTTGCAATTAAGAATGGCTAAACTTGAAAAAATAAGAAAAAATCATTTTTTCCAAGTTTACCCAATCAAATCTCAAAACGAGAGATCTAATCTTTTAATTTATGTACAAATTTACTATCTACATATTTACACAATTATTATTAACTTATTAACATTATCCTGTAACTTGCGTAATTTAAAATTTATTCTTTGTTAAACATTCAAAGGGACGAAACTAAATTCGATTAAAATTTGATTAAAAAAGAAAAAAATTTAAACTTGTGATACATTTGTGAAACATCGTAAATTCATACTTATTATATTTTAAATAAATATAAATAGAAGAAATATATTTAGATAAAAAAGTGAATTTTAGTTTTTTTTTCGTGGAACATGAAACCATTCATTGTGAAGCCAACGAGACAAAAAAAGGAGTGTTTTTTTGTTCCATTCCTTTTTTCTTATAATTTGATTTTTTTGCCAGACAGTGGGGTAGAATTTGGTTACAAGAACTCGCCGCAATGTCTCCAACACAAAAAGACGAAAAATACAGTTCACAACATTACCATTTGGTCCAGACGACCCGGATTTTGGAACCATTTTTTGAGCGACATCTCTACCCCAAGAACAACAATTTTTCAACTAACCTCCAAATTTATAAGGTAAGGTTGTTTTTGTTTTTCTTTTATATTTTGTATTTGGTGGTAGATTTATATACTTGTAAAGTTTCGTTGTTTATTCTTACAGAACTTTACTTGTATATAAAATTGATAACAATTTGTATATATTCACAAGGTGCGGTGTTATAATTTCAATAGCACTGACAATATGAATTTATCGAATATTAGAACAAGTGTTCTTTATATACGCACTGTTATACTAATTTGTCTCGACTTATAACAGTCAAAAGTGACTGAGATTTCAAATTATGGTGTGAATATTACAGTTGAGCATCGAGTTCAACAACCCAATTTGATATCGGTTATAAGTCAATAGTGGTTTTATAATTGGTGATGGTGCGGTGGCTAAATAGTAAAGCACACTACCTTTTATAACAATTTTTCGAATCCACCGGATACAAGAGATACCCATAAATAGGTGTTATTTATTTATGATCGATAGATATGGATTTGGAACAGATCTTTAAGTAAATAACAATTTTGAAATAAATTTGAACGATAAAATTTATTTATCGGCTTCCCTTTAATTTTTATTTATTTATTTATTATTTTGTTGTATTTATTTAAATGATTTAAAATTGATATATTTAACTTTAAATTAAAAATAAATTTAATTTTTTTGATTTCTAAATACAAGGCGAAAGCTTGGGATTATTTTTTCACCTCCGTATTTCTTTTTGTATTTTTATTTTATGTTTATTGTTCCTTTTTTGTTTTTTTGGGAAACAATAATAAGCATCGGTTTATTGGCCATTGGGAATCCGTCCTGTTGGCTCAGTTTCGCGGAAGTGCGTAATATTTTTGAAATATATGCCCGTCTTGTTGGACATACATTATTTTTATAAAGTCTGCGATAAGGCGCTAATTTGGTCGTGGTGGCATGTTGTGCATAATAGGGTTGTCACGGTGAGATTTTGTTTATTTTTTGGAATACTTTCGTTTTCTGGTTGTGTGCGCAATTGCTAACAGTCGGTCCGCGTACGTTTTCGAGTCAAAATCGGGCTTTAAATATTATTTATTTATTCTGTATACTTTTTGATTTTAATTTCGTTGGGGGAATTAATCGTGAAATCGTGAAGAATAGAATCTTACCCTTTTTAGCTCTTCTTAGTTTTCATTCCGTTCGTGTGGTTAGCTTCCTTTAATATAATCGGGATGCCGAAGTCGAGGAAATTATCGACATTTGAGAGGTTTGCCCAAATATTCCCGGACTTCGAAAGGGAATTTAATGCCACTCCTCAGGAAGGTAATACGGCCTTCTCCATTGAGATCCAAAGAGAGGAGTTCAAGCCGTTGTGGACAAAGGTGCGGTCGGCAAGGGACTTTTTGGACATTGTAGGTTAGGTTACATAACCGTTGCGTCGCAAATGGGTGAGCTCTCCCAGAGTTTGGTCAACCAAGCTGGGATGTCATCAACTCACTGCCCCAATAGTCAATTCCGTGACACTGGTCTTTATGTGAACGGGGCCAACATTTCACCAGTTGAACAGCTTTTTTATTTGAGACAGTTCACACGTGGTGAAGCCTTGGTGATTGTAAAGAAATCTCCCCTGACTGTTTCAGGATTTCAAGAGGCGTGAAATAACCTGAAGGATAGGTACGAAAATAAGCGGATCTTAGTGAACTCTCAGCTGAAAGTTCTGTTCACACTCACACCAGTCAAATCCGAGGCAGGCCAGGATATCAAAAGGTTGCAACGAGATATTAATAATTTGATATCGGCACTTCGGATGCACGATATTGATATCTCAAATTGCGATCCAATTTTTGTTTATTTATGCTCCACCAAGTTACCGGTGCTGACTTTGGCTCTCTGGGAAAAAACGATTCGGAACAAGGTGGAGATTCCTAAATGTAAGAATTTGGTAGTGGTCCTAGGTCTACCCCTGAAACCCTTTCTAATCCAAAAAGAGGAGTTCGATCCTTTTCTTCTAAGTTGAGTAGGAAAGTTTGTAAATATTGTTCAGGAGATCATTTGTTAAATATTATTCCGAAATTTTTGGATATATCTCCCGAGAAACGTTTTTTGGTTGTGAAGAAGAACAACCTTTGTATAAACTGTCTCACAAGTGGTCAAAGGCTCAATGAGTGCAAGAGCACTTTTAGGTCGATTTATAAGTTGATACACCACACACTACAGCATCCAGAGGTGTCTGGATCCTATTCGGAAATGGGCGTTTTGGATGCGCCAAGTTCTAGTGGTGCAGTTATGTCACGTGGTGAGGTCCAGAGTTGTTTTGCTGCTACATCGAGGTAGATACTTTTGGGGAGATAGTTGGTTGGGAGGGATGGTTTGCATGCAAACAAGGTAAAGTTTCTGACTGTGGTAAACGTGGCGACCACCAGGGCGATCCTTGTCTTTCTGTATTCAAGTTGACACGCAGCCTCCTCGTGGCCCTCCTGGATGGCATTCCAGCACCCGCTAGATGTTAACTAATGCGTGCAGCGAAGTCCAATCCCCTGGACGTTAAATTTGGGTTGTGCGTAGGGCTTGAAACCCACCACGTAAAAATCTTTTATCCAGTGAAGACCGAAATACAAGCCTTTAAAAGGATCCCCCTAAAAGTTGACGATCACGGCAAACGTTTAAAGAACTACGATTTAAGAATAGGCACGTGGAACGTCCTCACCCTTCACAGGGTAGGCGCTTCCGCCCAGTTGGCGGATGCCCTCATGAAATGTAAGACGGACATCACTGCCATACAGGAAATGCGATGGATAGGACAAGGATGCAAAAGGCTAGTATTACAGCTGCCATGTTGATAAGCATGAATTCGGATGCGGATTCGTGGTTAGTAAGAGACTTCGCCATCTTGTCTCTGAGTTCACACCTGTGAACGAAAGAATAGCCACAATCCGCATCAGGGCAAAATTCTACAACATCAGCCTAATTTGTGCTCACGCCCCGACGCGTAACATGGTAGTATGTAGCACCAGGTTTCAGCATCTCGACATCCACAAAGCCACTTGGATGTCCCCTGATCGATCAACATCCAACCAGATCGATCATATTGTGATTAACGGAAGGCACGTTTCCAGTATACTAGATGTGCGCACATTTAGAGGTCCAAACATCGACTCGGACCACTACCTTGTCGCAGCCAAGTCTAGTACACTGCGAAAGCTGGTCGATAAAAAGCTGCGATCACAAATGACAGCTGAGGTGTTCTCCGTTCAACTCTCAGATAAGCTCCGTCGTTCCCTATCTAATCTCAGCGATATTGGTGGACTGTGGGCCAACATCTCCCACTCCTCCCCGTCCTTGGTTTCGAACGCCCACCCCAACGGAATCAATGGTACGATGAGGAGTGTCGCGAGGCAGCTGCAGCGAAAAACGCCGCATACAAGAAAACGTTGCAGTCTACCGCTACGCGAGCCATTGTCGAGAACTATAGAGAGAGGAGAAGGGAGGAGAGACGCCTTTTCAGACGCAAGAAGGGGAGCAGGAAAGGCGTGAGCGTGAGGAAGTCGAGATGTACAGATGTAGGAATGACGCTCGAAAGTTTTATCAAAAGGTTAAGCGTCTAACCGAGGGTTATAAACCCGGAGCGTCCTCCTGCAAGGATGAGAATGGAAACCTGGTTACAGATCCGCAGGGGTGTGCTGAGGTTGTGGAGGAAACACTTCTCTACTCTGCTACAAGGCGATGGCGATACCAATACCGCCTTTTGAGATGATGTTCCGTACCCGATCGACGATGACGGCGTGGATATTCCGCCGCCTAGCCATGAAGCAGTCAAAGTCACTATTATGCGACTTAAAAACAATAATCCTGATGGCCTTCCCGCTGAATTATTTAAGACCGATTGTAATGAGTTGGTAGGGCGCATGCAATAGCTTATTTGCAACATATGGCTAGAGGAAAGTATGCCCAACGATTGGAACCTCAGTGTCCTCTGTCCTGTCCTGAAAAAGGGATACCCTACGTTATGCGCCAATACAGGGGATAAGCCTTCTTCCTACCGCATATAAGGTTCTTACAGGCGTATTGTATGAACGACTGAAGCCACTCGTCAAAACACTGATTGAACCTTATCAGTGCGGCTTCAGACTGGCAAGTCCACCATCGACCAGATCTTCACACTACGCAAATCCTGGAAAAAGACCCACGAAAAGCAAGTTGCACACACCATCTTTTTGTCGACTATAAGGCAGCCTTTAATACCCCATAAGGGATTCTTTTTTGCGCAATGTCTGAGCTCGGTATACCCGCGAAGCTGATAAGGCTATGCAGAATGACGTTGAGACAATTCCTGCAGTCCGTCATGGTAGGAATGGACCTCTCCGAACCTTTTGATACTGTGCGAGGTTTCAGACAAGGGCGATCCCTTATCATGCGACCTCTTCAACTTCGTCATGGAGAGTGTTTTGCGGAAGGCGGGAGTGCATAGCAATGGCACTATCTTCCATAAAAGTGTCCAGTTGCTTGCGTACGCTGACGACATTGACATCATAGGGCGTACCAAGCGAGATGTTACTGCTGCCTTCAGCGCTATTGAAAGGGAGTCTGCGAAGATGGGTCTGGCAGTAAATGAGGGCAAAACAAAGTATATGATATCGACAAGTAGAGAAGTGCGGCGTACTGATTCTCAGATTACGGTCGATAACTATACTTTTGATGTAGTCAAGGAATTCATTTATCTTGGCTCCGCCGTTAGGCGCGCAAGAAGCAGAGGCGCCTGGAAGGATGTGTTGCGGCAGGCCGAAATTCGTTAATCGGGTTGTTATGGCCAATTAAGTAAGTAAGTAAGTTGGTATCTAGCACCGAAGAGAGACGTTCAGAGCTAGGGCGCTAATCTATTCAGGGTCTCAGGCAACCTTCATTTCGGAAAGACTTCAGAGGAAATTAGGATCTTCATCGGTGAATGTACGGTCTAGCGTCTCCGGTTTGAATGGAGCATATGCTGGTCCTGTCCAAAGACAATGTTCGTTTGTCTTGACTTCACTATTGGACAATCAATCTCGTGTGGAGGCAAGCGGTTTGGTGTTGCCGAAGTTGACTGGAATGTTACCCAGTTTCACACATCACACAATCACATTGGCTGATCCGAAATTCAATGAGAGCGATCGCATTGATATTCTAATTGGAGGCGACATTTATCCTAGTGTAATGTTGGAGGGCGCTAGAAAAAAACTTCTTGGGAATTTGATGGCCCAGGAGAGCATATTTGGATAGCTATTGACAGGTTCACTACCAGAACTGCGTTCCTAAAGTTTTACGACTATAGTGTCGTATTGTACTGAATGGGAACTAGATAAGCAGCTGGAGAGGTTCTGCAAATTGGAGGAACCTCCACGACAGTCGAAGATGTCGCCTGATGATCAGTACTGTGAAGAATATTTTATGAAAACAGTACGTAGGAATTCAGCTGTGCGATTCATGGTACCATTACCTATTAAGCCACAATATAATGCCCTTGATTGTCTTGATTCTTCTCACCCAAAAGCCTACAACGAATTTTTGAGAAATGAAGCTTCCCTAATTCGAAACCCATCTCTTAAATTGGATTATGATGCAGTTTCACTGGAGTATGAATTTTTGGATCATATGACGAAGGTGAATGGGAAAGACGTGAGTGAAGGAGGTTCATATTATTTACCTCCTCATGCTGTACTCAAGCCTAAAAGCTCCTCCACGAAGGTGAGGTTTGTTTTCAATGCATCTAAGTGGACTGAGCTTGAATGATACAATATTTACCGGGCGTGTTTTACAAAACGACTTGAGGCTCCTGGTTGTTAGATGACGGTTTTTTCAATATGTCTTTAATGAAGATATTTAAAAAGTGTATCGACAGATTCTCTTGGATCCTGATCAAGCGAAGTATCAGAGAATAGTTTTTCGTAGGAATCCAGATGGGGAAGTAGAAGATTTCGAGTTGAAAACTATCACGTTTGGAGTAAATTGTGCACCAGTTTTGGCAATACGAACATTGCTGCAACTCGCTAATGACGGTAGCTCAAAATGGCCTTTGGCTTCTGATATTTTGTGGGAGATGATGTATGTCGATGATGCATTGGTTGGGACTCATGATATATCTGGAGCAATAGAGGCTCGAGACCAATTAAGGTCGGCGTTAACTTCTGCAGGATTCTCAATGAGGAAGTGGAACTCAAATGACCGGAGAATTCTTCAAGGGTTGCCTTCTTTTCACTTATTGAGTGAAGACTTTTTAGAGTTTGAAGACATTAGCTCTATCAAAATTCTGGGAGTACGAGGGAATGCCAAGTCTGATCAATTTTTCTTTAAGACAACGGCAATCGAGATCAAAGAGAATTTCATCAAAAGAGAAGTGCTGTCAATCATAGCTAAGCTTTTCGATCCTGCTGGATGCTTAGGCCCCATTATTATCACAGCAAAGATGCTCACGCAGAGAATATAGAGCGAGAAGACTGATTGGGATGAATTTTTGACCCCGGAAAGCCATTCGAAATGGAAGCAATTTCTTGATGAATATGGTTCCATTAATGAGATTAAAATACCTCGATGCATAAATTTTCGGCCCGACGGTGCAGTGGAGATTCTTGGGTTTTCGGGTGCTTCAGAGGAAGCATACGGGGCGTGCATATATATTCGTATCGCGGATAATTTAGGTGATATTCAGACCCATCTGTTGTTGGCTAAGTCGAGGGTCGCTCCTTTGAAAACAGTCTCTTTGCCTAGGGTGGAACTTTGCGGGGCCGTTTTGTTAACTGAATTGATGGAGGCTGTGAAGGCAAATTTGAAGTTTGACACAACGAAAACAGCGTTCTATGGGTGGACAGATTCTACCATAGTTTTAGCTTGGCTTCAAAAACCATCTAGTTCGTGGAAAACTTTTGTTGCTAATCGGGTTGTAAAGGTGACGGAGCACGTGAACAAAGCCTGCTAGAGGCATGTCCGGTCGGAGCAAAATCCGGCTGATTTGATAAGTCGAGGAGTTCGATCGCAGGATTTGGCAGCGGACAAATTGTGGTGGCATGGTCCCCCTTGGTTAGGTTCTCCTATAAACGAATGGTGTAGTCTTACTCTCAGGGAATATGACACTAAGGAAGAAGAAAAATGTCACATGGTTTTCTTCGCTTACTTTAAGGAGTTCGACGATATTCTGAATCGGTTTTTTCTTCTACTCAAGAGCGTTGCGTGTGACTGTCTTAGTATTTAGGGTTTTCGATAGAGAAAGTTCAGGCATTGGTTCTTTGGAGATTACTCCACGCGAAATCTGGAACATAAGGGGAAAGTTAATGAAAAAAAGCTCAAAGAGCTTGGTACCCTCAGGAATACCGGCGGTTGTCTGATGGAGAGAAGATTGTAGAAGGGGAACTTTTGAATTTGGATCCCTTTTTAGATGAGAATGAGTCGATGAGAGTCGGTGGCAGGCTGTACAACGAACAGTTTCCGATTCTTTTACCAACAGCTAGTCGATTCGCTTATCTGTTACTAGATTTTATTCTTCGGCTAACTTTAATGCTAAGAGTCTTAATGCTAAGAGTCTTGAGAACCGAATTCTACATGCGCAGGTCTAAGAATTTGATAAAGACCGTCGTAGGACGTTTGCAGAACTTGCGCTATTCATAAAGGAATGACACAGAGTCAGATAATGGCACCGTAGCTTACATCTCGTACGGTGTTCACTCGTTGTACTGTTGTGGCTTTTGCAGGACCCTTTTACATTCGCAACTACACTGGCAGAATCATGTCTTTCTACCAAAAGATTACGTTTGTTTGTTTATTTGCTTTGCGATGAAAGCAATTCACTTGGAAGCCGTTAGTAACTTATCTACGTCGGCATTCTTAGCCGCTCTGGCTAGATTCATTTCTCGTCGCGGATATCCCACGGATATGTATTCCGATAACGGCACCAATTTTGTAGGAACATCGAAGATCTTGAAGGATGAATTTTGGGATTTTCTTAGGGAAACAGGTTCTCAGGTCAATGCTACGTACGGACCTAGGGGGTTGACTTGGCATTTCAACCCTGCTGGTGCACCTCATATGGGAGGTCTCTAGGAAGCCGGTGTTAAGAGTTTCAAAAACCATTTTAAGAGACTTGCAGAAAGTCTAAAATATTCTTTTGAGGACTCCTCCACTTTTATAACTCGTGTAGAGGCGTATTTAAGCTCGCGTCCATTATGCCTTATGGCGGATAATGCCGATTGTTTGGATGCTCTTACGCGAGGTCATTTCTTAATTGGTGGTCCTTTACTGTCTACACCGAAATTGGAAATTGCGGATTCTTTGCCCTGAATAACAAATCGATGGCAAAGAATTAAGGCTCTGAACCAACGCTTGTGTCTGCGTTGAAAGAGCTATAGAAGAGAAATAAATGGAAGTGCTTGAAGAAAGATTTACAGGTTGGTGATATGGTGAAGCCGCCGTGGTCTAGTAGGTTCTGTGTTGGCTTATTAGACGAAAGGCCAGGGTTCGTATCCCCGGTCAGACATCAAAAAACGAAATATGAAAAAACAAATATTTCTTCGGCGGCTTCCTCTCAGCAGATTTCTAGCGAAAACTCCTTTCTTTAATGTCTCGTTGGCTTCACAATGATCCTTTTTTATTTGACTCTAACATGACCATCCCTACCCGAATGCAAATTCAATACGCGACCTAGATGCCATTCATTGGTAGGCACGTTGTCTTCGCGGATGACCACCATATCATACAACATACATAATTGGCCATTACAACCCTTCAGTCAGGATTACGGCCTAGCTTCTCATCACCACTTATGTTGTGTGTGTTAATTTTATACATGAGTGGTGGGACCTACAGTTTAAAGTCGACTCCGAACGACAGATTTTTGAGTAACTTCTCATGGCAATTGTATTTGCTCTCAGAGTTTTTGCCAGAAATCTGCTGAGAGGAAGTCGCCGAAGAAATATTTGTTCATATATTTGTTTTGATGTCTGACTTGGGGTTTGAACCAAGGCCTCAAGTCTAATAAGCCAACACACTACCTACTAGACCACGGCGATAACAAATGAACTTGACACTATTTATTACAGCCAACACAGTTCGATAATGTTTGTTTATTATTTATATTGTTATTATTGGATATATTTACATATGTACATAAAGAACAAATTGAATAATATATAAGACAAAAAATTATTGTTTTAAAAACGATCATTTTCAGGAACTACCACCACTTCACCTAAAGAAAATTATAATTTGGCAGAACAAGATCCTATGATGGATAGCAACTTTATTTTAACGGAAGCTTTATTATAATATGTATATCTCGAAGTGTCACAAGAAAGGAATTCCCATTATAATCTAATCTACTGGCTCTCATTCATTTAAAAAGAGGAACATTGCAACTCTCATCTCCTTGAGAAAATACTTGCGTTAACAAATGGTATCAGTGGACAGCAAAACTCCTCCAATATATTTTAACATTTTCAAGTAATTATAGTAGAAGTTCGTATAAATAATTAATGTTTTTATACTAATTATATCTATTTTTTTCCGTTTTATTATGAAACAAAAAAGATTTTAAAGTTTTTCACAAAACAAGAATAAAAATAAGGAAAAGTTTGTGATAACTCCTTATTTTTGCACTGCAAAAGTGCAAAAAAAGCTCAGGGTAAATTTAAATTTCAAAGGCTTAGTATATGAAAATGTTATCCCTTATAGTTAGTAGTATATCCCTAAAGGTCTAGCACACCATGTAACCTATTTGGCATTCAATGTACCAGTTTTATTTAGTGTTTTTAGGTGATATTTGTGCACTCTTGAGCAAGTTTTTCGATTAACTTTTGTTTGAGGTTTAGCGACTATGAAACCATTCTTCCAAACGACCTCCTAAAATATAGTCTCTTGGAGTCATATCGTAACTTTGTGCAAGAGTATTAAGCTTGTGGGGACTTTGATAGGCAAATCACATGTTCACATTAGTTGCAGTATGATTGGGTTCATTGACATTTTGGAAATAATAACCATTACAAATTCTTAATTCTTTCGAACTTTTGATAAATTCGTTCTTTAGAATGTTAAAATAGTCTGTCCTGTTAATTATTTCCTCCGTTATCGTTCGCATTTATTTTCTTTTGACTGAGAAGAATTAGTGAGCTGAACAAACACGAATTACCTCCCGGGCAATATTTAAAATTGAGCTAATAAACAAATTTGTATATAACAAACCCAATGGAAAAAAAGAGAATAGGCATAACTGCTAAACAACAATATGTACTAAAGAAATAAATAGTTTCACAGCTTATATAGTAGTTTATATAAAATAAAAAAGAGTTACTTTTTTTACAGAAGCAAAAAAAATGTAATAGAAAATAAGTTCTTTTAATTTTTTAGTTTGAAATGGATTTATTCAGTCCAATTCTAAATATTTCCTGGAGAGTAAACTCCCTGAGAATTCGTTCTTCCCATGAATTAAATCCCAATATTCTAAACAAGTTATCTGCTCAGCTTGCTTTTTTCATTTTTCGCTGAAAACGTGCAATAATTTTTAGAAGTTTTAAACAAAGTATGTCTTTACTCACATATAGACAAATGTATGTAAAATGTGTTCAAAAGTACAAAACATATTTCATTACCTACAGCAGTTTATTTAAACACAACTTAATTCGTTTGCTTGATAAGATATTTTACATAACAAGCGACGGTTTTTTCAATTTTATCTTCCACTTCTGTGAGCCTTAATTTTTCCAACACCAAATTGCTCCAATTTATCTCTTCCAACTCTGTCTCCTTCATAGCTCCTAACACCTATTTTAGGATACAGAACTTCTTTGTGAGAACGTATCTAGTGCAAATCTTTCTTTAAGTCTTTTGTAGGTGGTTTTGGGATTATTTCTCTGTGACTGTCATGTACACTACTTTCTTTCAGCGCATCCACCACTAAATGTCTAACATGTTAAATGTGTTTTGCATTTAAAGAAGGACCAAACATGAACTTGTTGGCCACACTCCTTCATATGCATTAAGTTGGGTATAGCATTTTCGTTTGCAGAAAATCTACTCTCCATATTTCGACTCTACAAAACAGCAAAGATTTTAAATTTTGAACCGATTTATTTTTTTTGGTAGAACAAAATTAAAAAAAAGGAATTAATTTTGTAATTCATACTGGTTCAAATGCATTTAATTCCGTCTCCAAATTGCACCATTCTCGGTTTAATTGAATATCTGGTTCAATTGCTTAGCATACAGATGAATGTCCACTCTCTTTTCTGGCCTAGAGGTAAGAGTAAATAGTAACATTTCTCAAATTTTTCATGAAAATTATTAAACACTTACATTTTTAGCACAACTCCATTTGAATTAATTTGGGTAATTATTCCCAAAACATTGTCATTACAGGGAAGGTTATAAAGACAATTTTAGAAAAAAAACTTTCAATTTTCTTTTATTATTTACAGTAAAACGATACTAACTCCTTATGTTAGTTTTTCCTGAAATCTAAAGGGCGCAAATTAAATAAAATGATAATAGACATTTTTTGAAAGTTTTTTTTTAATTTTTTTATTATTTATAGCACAACAAATATGAGTGATTCAAACAAAATAAAATTCATATCTTAAAAATATTTGCTGACTTTCTAAGCACAAACTAGATTTCGGTTTCTAGACATCGTTCTGATCTTTGATTGTAGTTTTGATTCTGAGATATTTTTCTGTCAAGTTTCCAAAATAACCAAATATTTCTTAAAGTGTATTTTTAGGAACATTGGTGCAATAAACCCTTCAAAATATTTAGACTGATAAGATGAGTTAAACTGCCTCATTTTTCGAGTATATTTTCTCCAAATAATTCATTCAGGGAGATTTGTGTACATATACATATACCAGTCATTCATGATTTATCTTTTAAATGTTTTTACCTACATACTTACATAATTGGTTATTACAACCCTTTAGTCAGGATTACGACCCAGCTTTTCACATCACTGATGTTGTGTGTGTTAATTTTATACATAAGAGTGACTATAGGTTCTAGTTTAAAGTCAATTCCAAACGACAGATTTTTTGTAAGAAACTTTCCATGGAAAATTTATTTACTCTGAGAGTTTTTTTCCAGAAATCTGCTAAGGAAATTTTTCATATTTTCCTTTTGGTGTCCGACCTGGGGCCTGAACCGAGGCCTCATGTCTAATAAACGAACCAACGACTTCAAATTTTTATTAACTTTAATTATTCACTGACTTTTTAAATTAGCATCACTTTTCATTTTTAATGAACGCATTTAAATCGCAATATTTTCTCTTTTTAATTTTAGTTAACTGCTTCCCAAATGTAAACAAATCAAAATATGACATTCTTGGCCTGGGTTTCTTATTCATTTTTCCTCGGAAGGCGTGAGTTACTCTCTTAATTTATGAATTTTTTGTGTTTGCATTTATGATTTTTAGAATTAAATTTATAAAATTTTCGTTTTTAGTTGTAGAAACGTTAAAACTTGAACGTGTATTCTGAAAAACAATCAGTGAACACTTGTTTTAATCGGACGTGCAAGGCGATCATTATAAGGTGATGCTATCAGCCCAGGTGATTGCTTTTTTAAGAACACGTGATCGTCAAATGTTTTGTTTACGTACAGTGAGCAATAAAATAATTGTATACTGACTACTCGAGAATACATTTTTGAACAAAGGATTATCTTTAAAAGAAAATTATTGTTCTTAATATGAAATAAAACTTAAAAACTGTATTTTGATTAAAAATTAAAAACATTTCTTTATTGGTTATGTATAAAGAAAATAATCGTCGAAACTAAGAAATTCCAAAATTCTTAAGAAAAAATTGGCGATTAAAACTACAGCGACCGAAGTCTCTAAAGAAATGTCTTGAACAAAATGATGTGGAATGATATATTTGTTAGTTTTTTGTAACAAATAAGCACTTTTTTTTACTCACTGTATAAGTTAACGTAATCGACGTTGGTTCCTAAATGTTGCGTTTTGGCTCATTAGTGAAACATAAAAAATCAGACCCTAAAAAAAACGATAACAAGAATAAAAACACGCATCTAAAAAGTAAAATAAATTATAATTAAATAAAAAGAAACTAAGCCAAAAGTGATAAAATAAAAAAGACCAGATTTAACTGTGTGAGTGTTTCTTCGTTGCGGCAATAAATGTGAAGTGGAGGAGGAAGAAAATTGAATTATTACAAAAGAAAGTCGCCAGAGCTTCGAAGCAGCCTGGGCAGCGTTGAAGTATTGGTAGACGATTTAAACTACAACTTCTTGGACGGTTACAACTTCAACTCTAATATTTGCTACACTTGAGTTATGGATGTATTATACCCGTAGGTTTAAAGTAAAATAAAATTTGTGCAAGTCTGTAAAGGGTAGGTGTAAGGATTAAAAGTGTAAATTTTTGTACGGGTGAAACTCATAAACAAAAAATGGCGACGGTGACAACAGAACAATAAGAGCAATAACGAGGAGGTTGCCATCCTCCAACGCTCTAAAAACCAGCAAGGAAAGTCACTTTTGACAGAGAAATTAAAAGTATTAGGGAAAAATTTGAGAAATACGTTATTCGGACCCCTGAGGACGTAGTAATAGAGCAAAGGCGTCAATGTGACAAGTCACTTGACGTCGTAAAATCTCTGCCAGATTTTGATAGCAGGACAGATTCTTATATTTCATGGCGTCAGCCCGCACATACGGCCTAAAAACTTTTTGAGCACTGCAATGGTAGTTCCAAACATTATCAGGCTCTAGCCATCACTCGCAATAAAATAAAGGGGGCAGCCGACAAGGTGCTCACCTC
>QOCX01004262.1:0-15151 GCA_005959815.1 Sarcophaga bullata | reverse complement strand
GTCAAGCTAAAATTATTACAAAACGTGGGGTTATGGATAATTTGAATGATGGCTTAAAGAAGGCGGGACAAATGTTTGGTAACAAAAAAAGTGTGAAATAAAATTGTTTAAATTTATTAAAAGAAATTAATTCATTTTTAAAGGCATTAACACTGCTGCTGATGTGGCCAATTTAGTGGCAAGAGCTTTTTCGACTACCAACAGCAATAAAAATAAGCCGGACCTGTTTTCTTTAATACAAAAGGGTTTACAGTCTTCACCATTGGCAACAACCAGCTCAGAAGATGCAAAGCATTTAGAAACAAAAGGAAATCTACAACAACAGCCAGAAGGATCTAAAGAAGTGGTGGGTTGGATTTTGGTACACCGAATTTAATAACCAGCTGCTACGTATGGTCGGCTTTGATGCCGCAAAATTGGGAGCTTTAGCAATAAATGCCTTAATAATGATAGCATCAGCTGTATTGTTAAATCCATATTGAAAAACACATTTTAATTCCGAAAACAAACTTTTTCTTGGTTTTATTTTCCAGATCGGTAATACTATAATGGGCACTACAAAACCCATTGGTGGTCGCTTTTTCAACAAAAATCCTACATCCACACAAACTTCCAACAGCGAAGATTATGTTGGCGATAATGCTGAAACTGGCCCCGAAGAAAAATATGGACCTAATGATCATGAGCCACGATCTGCAGCAGATCCTACTACAATCGAATGGTTTTTACAAAATCCATCCAACAAAATGAAACGCATTCTAAAGGATGCCACCCATACAAATTTAGCTGACAAACTAACCGATATGATAGCAAGCTATGAAACTGAACAGGGTCAAGGTTCTTGCCTCAAGATGTTGATATGCAAGAGTTCACCATTCATTTGGGGCATGCAAAAATCTATTCGAAAACATATTCAACCACATATTGGACAGGAAACAGAAAATACTGATGATGATAATGAAAACAAACAAGAAACTGATGATTTATCGAAAGAAAAGCCGATATTTAACACGCAGCATTTTTTTGTACATATGCCCAGTATAGAGGAGTTTCAAAACTACAGTGAAAAATGTGAAAAACTTTATTCAATTCATTGTAATACAACTGTTTTGTAATAAACAAATAGGTAAGGAAGCTCAAGATATTTAATTCGGATATTGAAAATCCTTACCCATATAGTTTGATAAAAAGTAAAACTTGATATTATTAACTCAAACGAAATAGTATTCTATCTGTATCTACAAATCTGTAATAAAAATTGAATGTAATGAATGTAATAGACGTTAAAAGATTAAATTGCTTACAATGCAAATTATTTCATTCATCGTTGACTGTAATTGATAATGCAAGTCATTAACATGCAATATACATTACGGCACACTTAACTAAAATATACTGAGAAGAAAATTAAAATCAAGTGTTTTAAATTATATTATTAAACTGTATTCCATTTCAATATTAAATTTGTTTCAGTGTACACTGAACACTGAAGAAAAATAAACTGGAAATTAATATTTTGCAACTTTACACGATCTTAAGGTTTTTGAAAAGAGTATATCGATTTAGTACCAATTGTTAAACTGAAAAATTATGTCGAAAATGGTATTGGCATTTAGGGATAATAATTCAGGCTTTGGCTTCGCAATGCGTGTGCGATAACTTTTCCTTGACACTGTGATCTGATTTACATCATTAGCCATCAACCGATTAAAAAAGTTAAAACTTTGTTTTAAAAGGTTTTTTTATGTAATCTCAGTTTCTTTGGTATCGAAACATTTAAATATTTGATCGAGGAGTTATTCTTCCAAAGTTCGGTATAGTTTTGATAACTAAACTAACGAGATCGAAGTGCGATTAACTGTTATAGCTTCAGTACCATAACAACATTTTCCATGCAAACGATACTGACTAAAAAATTTCAAAGCTTATATAAGGTTACCAGGGAAAAAGTCTATTATGAGCAAGGAACGGTACCAAAAAAAAAATAAAAATACAGGAAAAAAGAAAGAGAAACGGTAAACAAACACTGTAAGTAAGAGAAAAAAAATAGCTGACAAAGGATAAAAAACTGAAAGTAAGAGAGATCTTGGTGGTTAACTACGGTTATCATGATCGAAATAAATCTGGTATCTAAATTAAAATCGTATCAAAATTTATATCGATAACTTGAGAATCGATTTTTAAAATAAAGTATAGTGAGCCTTAAACGACACTGGAAATAATTACTCGATAACAAGTGACACAGGGTGACAAACGCAAAAAAAATCTCTTATGAGATAGAGGATAACACCCTAGAATGAATAAAATCCTGATATAGTATACTGAGCTAGAGGTTCAATATTTAATGGTAGATACACAAAATATTTCGTCCAACTAATACATAAGCTGCAGAAAATGTGAATATCTTTGCCCCACAAACTTGATATCCTATTATGGTCCTAAGAGCATTCAACCAATTTTAATTATTTTACAATATCGTATTTGTTTTACGTCACATATCGGTCGTACACAATTGGCCTTACATATGAAACAAACGGTGTAAAGGTCTACATGCTAGTTCTTTAAACATTGTATAATCCATACATTTATTTGATTGCATAATAAACAAATAGTATTATAATAAATTGCACATTAAATAATGTTTGCAATTGTTAAGAAATGGCATAACCAAATTACTTAAGCACGCACAGTCACGAATTCACGTTCAAAAGCTATGAACTTCAAAAGAAAAAAATATAAGCGGTAAAACCTAAATTAATATGTAACAAGTGAATAGAAACAGAAGCTTAAAATAATATTTAAAAATGTTTATTGCATGTAAAATATTTAATTCTTATTAATTTTGAATTTTGAATAATTCCTAAGCCAGAAAATAATTTAATTAATAATAATAATAATAATAATAATAATAATAATAATAATAATAATAATAATAATAATAATAATAATAATAATATAATAATAATAATAATAATAATTTAATTAATAAAATTGAGAGGCTAGAGCCTTGGCTCTTAAATGATTTTTGTTTCCTTATTAACTGTTTTGGATTTAAAACAGTTTAAAAAAAGTAAATTTATTTCAATTGTGGTTATTCTCTGCAATATGAAACCACAATTCAGTTAGAAAATACTTTTATTGTTTCAATATTTTATTACAAAATATTTTTATTATTGAACCATGAGACACTTTATATATTATACTGCGTTGTAATTTGGCCAAGACCTTAGACAATATCAAATAAAGTGTCTACAATAAAAATGCAGTAGTCAATTAACCATGAGAAATTCTTTATTAAATTTTTTAGAAATTCTTCATTTGACGATGAAATATTCACTTACAGTCAATAGTTAATGTCGAAATAAAAAATTAAGGCTGGCTTTCTAAACATTTAGAGGCATTTAAATACATTTTTTGTTTATATTTTATATGAAAAACTAAATAAAATAACTAATTAGCAAACCACTCATGTTTAAGAAACTGACTTTATCCTATGGCTCCAAATTAGAATCCTTTCTTTTATTTTTGAACAAGAAATTCCTTAAATTTGTTCAATAGATCGCTTATTTATTTATAATTAGTGTAGATATGATTACATTTACGCCAAGTAAATTTAAAAATATAATATTCTGCATTGAATAATACGTGTAAAAGATTAGAAATTGCACAACTTGCGTTCTTCAAAAGGTAATTTATGTCATATTTGACGGTTTTGAAGTGATAAAGTCAAAAAATAGGCAATATTGTGACAGCCAATTTTGTTTAAATTTACTTTCGGAAATTCTATTTTGACGTTTGGAAGTCAATTATCAAAAATGTCTACATTGTCGACACTGTTTCGATTACACGAAACGTAAAATAAACCATTTGAAACGACTTTAGTTCTATGAATGAAGATGTTTAAGGTGGTCACACATAAAAAATCATGTTGAACCGAATTTCTATGAATTTGGGGAATTGGTGAATTTCAATGAAAAATCAAACCATTTTCAACAACGTCAAGAGTTGTGATAACCAATTGCAAACGATAGCCAATCCAGAATCGACGATCATGAAGTGTGTGGGAATTATCTATTAAGAGTTGCTTACCCAGCATCTGAAACAAGCTTTTTTCAATGGTTCAATGGTTTGTAGAAACAATTGTGGATCACGTAAATTAATAATGAACAGTGTAAACATCTGGAAACCTTGAAAACGGTCTTATGCATTCACCAAATAGTTTCGAATGAATTTTGTTAAATAATTATGAAAGTAAAATATTTCATATTCCAATAGAAAAAGCATAAGAAAGCAAGAATGAAAGGTTTATATTGGAGAGGCTACTAACATACATAATTGGTCTTTACAATCCCACAAATCAGGATTACGACCTAGCCTCACACCTCTTATATATGTTGTGTGTATTAATTTTATACACAAGTGGTGGGACCTAAAGTTTAAAGTCGTCTCCGAATGACAGATTTTTGAGAAACTTTTCAGGGCAATTTTTATTTTCACTCAGAATTTTTGTCAGAAATTTGCTGAAGAGAAAATCGGCATATTTCGATTCGTTCGAGATCCAATTTTGTTCAATTTTACTTTAGCTAATTTTATTTTGACATTTGGCAGTCAATTATCAAAAAATATGTACATTGTCGACACTGTTATCGGATTGGCGATGAAATGTTCAGCAAGGCACAAGAAAACATTTGAAACGACTTTAACTCTATGAATGAAAATGCTTAAGGTTGGTCACACATAAAAAATCATCTTGAACCGAATTTATATGAATTTCTGGTGAATTTCAACAGAAAATTCAAACTATTTTCAACATCAAGCTACAAGAGTTCAGGCCGAATTGCAAACGATGGCCAATCCAAAATAGACGATCAGAAAGTGTGTGGGCATCATCTATTAAGAGTTGCTTACCCAGACAGAAAATTTGCTGGAGAGGAATTTGGCATATTTCGTTTCGTTCGAGATATCTGAGCCAGAATTTAAGCCAAGGCCTCACGTGCAACAAAGCAGTAAACTACCTACTAAACTACAGCAACTACAATATGTCTTTCCAAGGCCTGGTAATATTTGAAAACAATACGAAATCAACGTGGTATCCAGACAGGTGATAACTTCCTAGTATACAACTGAGCTTGCGGTTCAAAATGTCCAACTTACACATAACCTTCAGAAAAGGGGGAATATCTGTGCTCCACATTGAATATTAGACTACGGCGATCTATTATTCTATTTTCTGAATTCTAAGGTAGTCCTTTAAGTTAAGTATGAATATTTGTAGGCTTTCAGTTACAAAGATTATGGATTCGTTTTCTGTTTAATTTTATTCAAACGAAATTCTCTTTCTGCCTAAATAAATATTTCTTTGCACTGGGAGCTTAGCAAGTATATGGCTTGATAAAAATTTTAGAAATTAATTTTTATGTTCATCTCGTACAGGTTTTAAGTGCGCCATTCTTTAGCACAAGTTCAATGACTGCGATAACTACCGCTATACTCTCCATATAAGTTTATCTGCCTTATACTGTTAGACAGTGTTGAGCAGCATCTATTAAGAAGTGTTTAAAAAAAAAAAGTACTTTAAAAGCTATTCAATCAATGCTGTATGTAGGGTCAAGTAAAATAAATTTGCAAATATGTTGGCAGATATATCAAGCTTTTGGCACATAAAATAAAAACAAAAAAATTAAAACTAATAAAAGCAGCAAATGTTTTATTATATTGTCAATAAAAATTTGCATAAATTTAATTTAAGAAAAAAAGATAGTAAATAAATAATAATAGGAAAATAACACACAACAACAATTATAATTAAATACACATGCTTTACCGCAAAAACAGAAAAAACTTTGTGGTCTATTAGACACCTCCAACGTTCAAATGACAATAATAATCATCAAATTACGGGTAGAAATAACCTTGAACATGAATTTTTTTTGGTGAATTATTTTGTTGTTGTACTAAATTGTTGTATAAAAAAGTGAAATTATTGATAAAAAGTTATAGTCTATGAGTCATAGTTAATTGAAACATAAATTTTATTATGAGTTTATAAATTGAAAATAGTGCCCCAGTTATGGGCCTATAGCAAGAAGTTTTATCAGAAGTAATCTTTGGAGATTTTAATAAATTCTATTATTAAACAAAAAAAAAAAAAAGACATATATTAAGTGTAAAATTAAGAATAAGAACATCATTACTTATTCAATTAATAGTTAATATTTAATATTTAAGGAACAGAAATAAAATATCTCTTCAATATATTATTTTTTTTTCCTTAATTTAATACAATTTAAAATACCACCAAATAAATAGACTCGAATGAAAGGTTATATATAGGACACCGTTTTATAATTTTTCCAAACACTTTTCTGTGTTATCAGTTGCAATTTTTATTATGGGATCAGAATACCTAATAACATTATGCCATTCCCATTGCATTACATTATCGCTGCTAAAAGCTGATGTAATGCAATGATCACTGATATCTTTCGCTACCACCACTCAATAGTAAACGAATGACACAGAGGGGAATTGAAACGCAATTTAATTTGAAATGATCTTCATAAAGGTCATTATTATCATCGGTATTATTTTGGTATTAAACGTATATGAAAATAATCGTAATGGAAATAATCGATTTATTACTGTTTACCGATTTTATACATTTTTTTAAAGTGGAGAATCTAATAAAAAAATAAATTTTTATTTATTTTTTTTAAGACATAATAGGAGTTTTAAAAAATCTAGTAAAAACATTCACAATACGCAATGCCAGATAACAATAAATCGATATAATTTCACAGATAATATTGTATATTCCTTAAATGTTTTTAAGAACATAAATTTTGCGGATTCGAAATGGGTAAAGGATAATATAAGAAAAAAGGGTTTAAGCCAATAAAATTTTTATAAACTTTTTATGTACAATTTTCGTTTGTGATAACCCTTGACTAATAGAAAAACTGTATGATTAGTAAATAAATTTTGTTTCACGAGTTTTTCAAATCCGTAGTATTGGTATTCTCTCTTTCTATATTCCTAAACCAAATTGGTTGGGTACTCTTGTCTCGAGCATATCTTACAGTTTCAGATATACTCGTTTAGCTCGATTATCGCTTAACAAAGTACATGATAATTATGATTTGATAAAAAATTCATAGCAAGGCATAAGCCGCATTAGCTTCAGCATTAGATTTCAAGCTTCTTCGCGAAGCAATGCAAACCGTAGTATTGAAAAACCTTTTAATGACTTTTGGATCATGATTGTGGACTGCTCAATGCTGCCTATCATCGATTTTATATTCAAACACAATTTTCTAATTATGTCACAATCTCTTTCCCTAACTAAATAAAACCATGAAATATATGAGATAAGGAAATAAACTGTGAAGGTTGTATTCAAGGTCACAACAAAAAAATTTCCAAGTGTGTAAGCGTTGGTAACAGTCATATCTTAGAGGTTTATCATTATAACTATTTAGTCAGGGCTACGTCTTCATTTTCTTTCCATGAACGTTGGCTTTTAACAATAGATTTGAGAAGCTTTTTCATGACAATTAGTTACTCTCAAAGCTACTTTATTTCTATTTTTCTGAGCTGAGCATTGAACTTAAGAGTTCTTGTGTAACAAACCAATACGCTGCCCACTAAACTAAACTGAGAGGTTTATACTTTTTGAATGTCAATACTAATTCCACACTTTCAAAATAGATCTCCATAAGTCGGTTTTGTTATTGCAATAAAAACTGAGGATACTACTGTAAGCAGCTTTATTTTAATTCGCAAACGAATTTCAATAATTTTGTAATAGATTAAAGAAAAATGTTAACACTGGCACTTACAAATTTGACGAAATTAAACTACGATTTGACAACCGTACCAAGGCTAAATAAATGAGCCTGTATGCCTACGGCTGGCTTCCAAAGAGTAAATCTAATGGGAGTAAATAATATAAATTTCCGTTGTACTAAGTCAGACATCCTCGCAGCAGATTGCTGGCAAAAACTCTAAGAGTAAATAAAATGGCCATGATGAAATGTTTTCATAAAAATCTGTCGTTCGAAGTCGACTTAAAAAACTGTAGCTCTCGCCAAACACAACATATGTGGTGTGAAATTACTAGATCGTAATCCTGACTGAAAGGGTTGTAATCATGCACGTATGTATCAGATTATAAAGCGTGTTAAATATGCTTCTCATGTAAAAAAAGAGTAGTTAAACAGTTATTTAGAAACGCTAATGACATTTTATTGTAACTGGTTGCGTGTTTGTTTGTACATCTTGTTAGGTATCGAATTTGAAAAATTAAAAAAATAAATAAATTATTCAAATTATGACACCAGTAGTAGATAGTATACAAGGCTCTAAGTGTTGAGAATGGTAGTTCGATTTCCACCAGGGGCTAATAATCATTTCGAAATAATTTATAATTGAAAATTAATTAAACAACTAGACTACTACATAAAACAATCTTGTCGTACTTAATTGAAACAAACTTTCATTAACAAAAGAATGTACTTACTCGACCTAAAAGTATATCAATGGGGCGACTCATTTTGCAGATATCGAACGTATACTTCCTTTAAGATAAAAATGTTGACTTCACTGTTTAGTTAAGCATCCAAAAGTAACACATTTGCGAAAAACTATAAATTTTTGTAAAAAATATTGTTGTTGAACAACAAACTTTTGCACTTTCTTTATGAAATTCTAAACACAAATAAGAAACACTTTTTAAAAATTAAATTTTAAAACTATTATGTCAAAGCTCTTGAAGATTTTTAATTTAAAAAATTGTTTATTTTTTCTTTTGTTTTTTTTTTTGTCAATTCTTGTTTAGCTTCAATGTAGACATTCGCGTTTGAACTGTGAATGATGAATATGAAAACAATTTCTTAATAATTAATTGAAAACTAATGCAAATTTATTATTTCATTTACGAGAATATCAAGTCAAATATGTAACGAAAGTATTTTAGAAATTGAAATTAATTTATTTAAACTAATGTTAATATACTACGCGACCGTAGGAGCTCTGATGAAGTACTGGCAGTTGAAAAATCACTGAAAATAATGTTTGTTTTAATTTTAAAACAATATTTTTTGCGATATGATTGTTGTTAGTGGTGGTATTGTTGTCTCAATACTAAAGTGATAATAAACACAATAAAATTTAAAAGAATGCTTCTGAAATAAACCCTCATTTCGTTCTCACATTTCGGCATCTCTCACTTGCGAAATTAAATTTCACATCTCTCACTTGCGAAATTAAATTTCAAATAATTTAAAACACGTTACTCTTACGATTATTAAGGTGATGTTAAATATATTTTTTACGTCTTATATTATTATGTTTTGACAGGTTTGAATGAATCGAGACAATCTGTGCGTTGTATGTCCTCTACAGCCAGAATAATTTTCCTGTGAAATAATATACATACATACATAATTGGCCATTACAACCCTTCAGACAGGATTACGGCCTAGCTTCTAACTAGTCGCCGTAGTGTAGTAGGTAGTGTGTTGGCTTATTAGACGAAAGGCCAGGGTTCGAATCCTCGGTCAGTCATCAAAAACGAAATATGAAAAAATATTTCTTCGGCGACTTCCTCTCAGCAGATTTCTGGCAAAAACTCTGAGAGTAAATAAAATTGCCACGAAAAGCTTCTCAAAAAAATCTGTCGTTCGGCGTCGACTTTAAACTGTAGGTCTCGCCACTCATGTAAAAATTAACACACACAACATAAGTGGTGTGAGAAGCTAGGTCGTAATCCTGACTGAAGGGTTGTAATGGCCAATTATGTATGTATAAAGTGATTAGAAAAGAGCCACAAATTATTATTCATCACTACACTTAATAAATATCCACTACACTATACTACACTTAATAACAATTATTCATGTTTAGCTGGGAAAAAACATGATGAATGAAATTCTAACACAGTAAAGGAAATAATATGAAGATAGGAGTGAAAAACTTATAGCTTAAGCCATATTTCTTAAAACAAAAACGGTAAGAAATTAACATAGAAAGTTTCAAGGGCCACCAAAGGTAGTGAGTTAAGTGAAAAACACTAAATGAATGCAAAAGCTATTAATTGTATTGTTTTACAATCCCAGGCATTTTCTTAGAAATATATTATGAACAGCAATCACTCTACTGTTGAGTTATCAGTTGTTAAAAATTTTTTGTAGATGCCAACTGACAAACGAATTTTTGGAATTTCGTTTTTCAATTTTCTCTTTTCGTCAAGAACAAAATTTTTGGGTTTCGCTAGTTTGAAATTCGGTTAAAATCTAGAGTCAATCCATTAATATGTAGTGTGTAGCGATCTTAAACGCGTGCGGTGATGCAATATGTGTTTTCTTAATTACTACAAATTTACACTCTCCCCTCAAGAGTGCAGGAAACATTACAGAAACTGAGATAGTGAGTTAAAGTCTTATCTAAGGCATTCATTCGTTTGTTCTAAATGACCAAAACCTAAAAAAATTATGGCATGCCACAGTGCAACCATTCTATTTATCTGCAATAAGGAAACAATGCAATCTATAGAGAATAAACTAAACATATGCTAGAAAGAAATGTTGTAATAGGAAAAAAATGAACTCTCAGTTTTTTTTTGATAATACTATTCAAAAACTTAATCTTGAAAAAAAAAATTATTTTAAAACACAATACTAGTTTCTAACTCTAGTTATCAGTTGGATAAAGCCATCATGAATTATTTTATTTTATTTTTCTTTTATTTAAATAGAAAAAATAATCTCTCTCTTGACTACTATTGTAGTTATTGTTGTAAATTTACTACCATGTGTAGAAGTTATTAAAACTAATAAAAATTTCTTTCAAATTTTTAAAACCATAATCTAAAAATTATTGATTTGAAAAAAAAAAATAAAATAATTCCTTTAAGCAACTGTTACAAAATGAGATAAGTAGTGAGAGAGGGAGAGACAGAGATATAAAGAGAATATGAGTAGTATTCCATACTTATTCCATTCCATACATTTTTATTTATTTAAAATTTTCAAAGTTAATAAGTAGTTAACAATAACTGTTGTGCTAGTCAAGAGCGCAACTGCTTTAAAGGAATATATTCACGCATATAAAATTAAAAACAAACCAAAATTATATACATAAATATACAATGAGAAATTATTTTTTATTTTCAAAATTATAAATTAAAAACAAACAAACTCTTATCACTTGAGAAGAACTAATTATAAACATATGTTGGCTAAGCATAAATATTTGTGACAAATTTATTGCAGAATAGCTCCAACGACCCCTATAATATATGCATGTATACATACATATTATATTTATTCATTCAACATAAGATTTTATGAAAGATTTGCGTGTGTGTGATTTGTTTTTTAAAGATGTGCTGCATTATCAAAAACCTAAATACAGAGACGCCTGTGAATTATTGATAAGTTTTTTTTATTATATTTCTTCTGGCATATACAATGCAATTTTCGAAAGAATAAAATTAACTTGTATTTTCTTTTGCATCATTACTTCGAAAACTAATGTCTATCACAAGAAATCTTTTATTGGTTTACAAAAACGATCGAATTCAAATCTAAAGTTGACTTATAAACAAAGCAAAAAATTAAAATTAATTCTACTAAAAGACCATTAGTAAATAAGTTTTCTTTTTGCAAATAATCACAATATTTCATAAGCATATTTTGTGCTTTTAAAAATTAAAAAAAAAAAACAAAAAAACAAAAATTAAGTGTCATTATAGTTATTAAAGTACATACATATACTCCTACCTACTTAAAAATTGTTTAAACTTATCGGGAGTAATTATCAGCATGACATAGAAAATAAAATTGTTGTTCAATATTCGTTCGTTTCATTTACGTGCATGACTTAAGGTATGAAAAATGACTGATTGGAATCGCCGGACTATATCTGATAACCTCATGTTCATTTATTAGGCTGCATAAAAAATCAATCTAATCAAGCGATATATTTACGCTAAGCTAAAAGTTTCTACACATTGCTTTTGTTCTTTATTTCAAGTCCAAAAAAATTTATTAAAAATATAAGGTGTTGTAAATATAAATCCTATAGGTGGCCTTAATTTTTTTTTAATAAAACACATCAGAACAAGTTCTTATGAACCTGTAGTGATTCCAAGAAGAAAGACTTGTGAGCATATAAGATGCTGGGCAGGGAAATGGTGTTGTTGGCTTCGAGCACCATCTTGAAGTTTGTCGTGTTGTCAATAGGCCTGAACGAGATGTTATAGGGATATCCTATAAAGTATAAGAGGGCACAATAATAGATCATAAACGGCTTCCCTCGATAAAGGCGTAATCCGAAACCAACTTTTGCTAACATTATCAACTACGTCAAGTCAATCTCGGCGATATTTATGTAATTATTGCAAATGCTCTGTTTAAAACCGCTTAAAATAAAGCTAAATGCATGAAACATCTCATCTGTAGGTGCAACACTTGTGAACACTATGAAACCCCTCGACACTAATTTCCATTGACGAATAATTGTTAATTCAAAATAAAATCGACCATTTCTGGAGTAAGAAACGAAAAGTGAATCAGTTATGGCAAGCATGTCATAAGACAACTGAAACGGTTGCTAAGTTATGACTGACAGCTAGGAAAGTTTAAAGATGTTTACCTTGAACTTCTTTCTTTTACACTCAAACTTCTGAGAAACCTGGTCTACATTCTGCAAAATATGTTGGCATTCGTTTGATATCAGTATATGACTCTCACCATAATGGAACGGCCACGCAATAGCATTGCTTATGTCACGTGTATTACTAAAGTCTATCTAATGCGAACCACCCGTTGTACGTATGTGATTGCACTAGCAGGCGTTACATATTTTATTTTCGATTTTCCATCCAATTGAGCGAAAAGTATTAAGTGGGACCTTTGTCTCAGAGTAGTCTGTTCTGGACTGAAATCAGTCCGGAAATTGCGAATGGAATCTATGAGGGATGAGAATGTTCTATTTTTCTGCACTGGACGGCGCCTCCAATGACCTTAGCCTGTTAACCTCTGGTAAAATTCCTCTCATTTAGAATAATATAATCATATGTGGTGTTAGCTGCTCGTAAGATGATTTTGTTTCTCTATACTTCTCTTCCTTCTTTCTTCATTTTCGAATAACTTATTCCATTCCTCTCTTTTTCTTATCGCGTATATTTTTTATAATCTCTGTGTTTGGTTTAACTCACTTTTAAGGAGGTATTTCGCCTAGCTACCTACCTAATCTAACCTACTGATATTTAATTCTCTTCACTTTAAATAGATTTAATCATATTTCAATAAAAATTCACGTGTTTTTTTCTTTAAATAATAATCTTCACTTCTATGAATAACTCTACATAGAGCTTTATAGTAAATTTGGTTTTAATTAATTTAAATTCAAACATTTTAACTACGACATCAAATAAAAACATTTTAAAGTGTCACTGAACTCTTTAAAACATACTCATAAAAAACTTAATAAAACTTTGAATAATTTATATACGTTGACACACATTTTTAATTAATTTTTTTTAATGTTATATAAAAAATATATTTAAAACATTTTTATATCGGTAGATAAAAATAATATACTGTTAACCGTTTCATAATAACAATGAAATGCAAAAAAAAAAAACTGTATTATGAACATGACTCGACAGAACAAAGTAAAGCAAGACATATAAGGATGTAAAATATTATTAAAGAACAATGCGATAATAAACAGATGATGATGCTAAGAATGGATTCAAATGACAATTATTGTGTATTAAAAAAAATTACAAAGCAAAATCTAAATTGAAGTGTGGGAAAATTGTAGAACCATTGGAAATGGAACTACACAAACAGTTTGATCAGCATTTATTAAAGAAATTTTGTGATGAAGATAAAAATGTTACGATTAAAGGAATTCAAAATTAAAGTAGATCTTAAAAGTGTATTAAAAAGATTGACTTGGTAATTTGATAAATTCCATTTAAAAGCTTCCAAAAAATGACTATACAGATGAATTTACAACAAGCCCGCACATAAAACACCAAAAAACAACAATTCGGCATAGATTTTACTAGAAAGCAATAACTTCACAGGATTGTTTGAAATTTTTATTTTCAAAAATATTCAATAAGGATATTGAAAAAAAGTTTTGCAAAACAAAATCCAATAAATTTAGTTTGGTCAACTCAAGTTCTTTTTGAACAAAAAGATAAAATTGTAAGTACAATGGCGATTGACTTTGCTATTGCACGATGGAAAGTTTATAAAATTCTCAGATTGGCACTCTGGCATATCTGTAGCAAATCTGTTTAAGGGAAGTAAAGAGCTTAATGAACAGTAGGTGATTACCTAAAATTCTTCGGGTTCTAGTTCGAGGGTTTGGGGCGAGATGGTTGGAGTTTCCGCGATTCGATCTCCAACAATGAGCTGCATATGCTCGCTGAACGACATTATGGTATCATTGTGCAGACAGCTGACCAGTTGAAGGTAGAAGGTAGAGCGCGCGTCTGCGAAGGAGCATGGTAGGTGTGGATTGAGGTGACGATTAGCTTTAAGGAGGCCCTGAGAACAGAAGTGACGACCAAAGAGGAGGCAGGAGGAGCTCGGGTATCTTCTAGTTGGATGTGATCGGTACCTGAGAAGACGCTACGCAGTTAAGCCAACCCGACTGGACTGTGACCTGTGTTAAGGCAAATCAAATTCCCAGTAAACAGGGTTGGTTCAATGGCTAATCATTACTTGATCTATTCAACGGGTTCTGGTTTTTAGTTGAGTTCCTTAAAAGGTAAGTTGGAACAAACTGTTGTCGGTTTGGTTTATGATATACATTTATTGAAGACATTGTGGTTAAAATTTGGACAAAAATAGAATGTGTGTTTCGATTATATATGTATATACATATGTATATGTATATATGCACACGTATTTAAAAACTTTATATATTTTCAATCTTATCACGTAATACTTAAAAAAATGTTATCACTTTCAATAATAGATTTTCAAAATAAGTCTATTGGAGCTGACCTGGGACAACAGCTCGCCCGTTGTTATGTAAAATTTATATTTTTATTATTATATATTAGTGTTGATTAATAATTAATTGATTTACATTAATATTAATATAAAATACATTGATGTTGAGTTCT
>QOCX01004261.1:0-13248 GCA_005959815.1 Sarcophaga bullata | reverse complement strand
TTTTTGTAATTATAAAATAGTTATGTATTGTTGTGTGAATAAATGAAAACTATGTATTGCATTACAATATGAATTTATTTGATTTACACTTGAATTGTAATGTTTCTAGTAATTCTTGAAATATTCTATAAATTAATAAAATAGTATTTAATGCTGCTTTTTAATTACATGTACTGAATTAAATACATATTTGAATTAAATTAAATATATGAAACACTACAAATGGCATGTGGATTTATTTAAATCTTGAATTAAAAAAATTAAATTAAACTCGTCGCAATGACTGATGCAACGTGATTTATCATCTACTAACGCCAACCTAGCGCTTTCACAGCAGCAATTACTCTTTCAGGGTTGATGTGGGCCATTCTGTAAATGAAGTGTGCATCCTTCAAATTTCGAATGCATACGTATGTATTTGGTCGCCGTAGTCTAGGGTGGGTAGTGTGTTGGCTTATTAGACGAAAGGCCAGGGTTCGAATCCCCGGTCAGTCATCAAAAACGAAATATGAAAAAATATTTCTTCGGCGACTTCCTCTCAGCAGATTTCTGGCAAAAACTCTGAGAGTAAATAAAATTGCCATGAAAGCTTCTCAAAACAAATCTGTCGTTCGGAGTCGACTTTAAACTGTAGTTCCGGCACTCATGTATAAAATTAACACACACAACATAAGTGGTGTGAAAAGCTAGGTCGTAATCCTGACTGAAGGGTTGTAATGGCCAATTATGTATGTGTGTATGTACGTATGTATAACAGATGTGTAACCGATTCTTCATTGCAATTTGTTTTTTTACGTAGCTCAGAAGGTTGTAGGATCAGAAGATTGTCCTATAAAGGAATACTTAAAAATCAACGAAATATCCCTTTTTCTACATTACTATTCATAAAATAATTTTCCATGTCCAGTGATTATATTGGAAACTCTTGACATTTAATTACTGAGGTAAGATCCTTATTTTCCAAACAAACATGTCTTGATAAGAAATTTTATTCGATTCCTGCTCTATCACCTGTAAACATGCAAAAACAACGAAAAGTTCCCCTGCATCTGTCAGCATTACTGCATAAATTGCATTTCCTTTTAAATAAGTTCGCAAAACAACAAAACAACTGCAAAAAAATATTCATTCATTCATGCACATTTTTTTCCTTTACGTCCATTTTACGCATTTTTATTGTAGGTTTTGCTTTTGCTTACAGAAGAAAACGAAATAAAAAAAGGAAAGAAAAATATAAACTTAAAAATAAAAGCACTTGTTCGAAAAATTAAGAGAGACAAAAAAATGTGAAATTATGAAGAGACAAAGAGACATAAGAGAAATAAAGTTTCAATGGCGTTGCCAGATAAACATTTGATTTTTTTGAAGTTTTTTGTGAGAGGATTTAAGGAGAAATTTTTGTTTAAGTGGATTTGTATTTTGGAAATCCAAATAAAAAATAGCATAAAACTGAACAAGTTAGAGTCGCCATGGTTCAAATCCCAACACAGACATCTCGAATAAAAAGAAATATAAGAAAAATATTTCTTCGCCGTCTTCCTCTAAGCAGATTTCAGACAAAACCTCGGAGAGTAAATGAAATTGTAATCAAATTATGCATCGATTGGAAGCTTTTCGATTCCTAAATTAAAATAAGTTACCATAGAAACACCGTACTTTTTCAATTAGAATATGCCTTCTATGTGGCAGCATTAAAGCCAAAGCTCAAAATTACTCTCATACTCCAGTACAATACACAGATAGTGCATGCACACGTACTCATTGCCAACGATAAATTTGCAAATTTTGAATTCCTATGGGAGGCCAACAACAAGCATGTTGAGCTTGCAGAAAATACAAATACAACAAAGAGAGAATTTCTGCTGTTGAGAGACTCACATATACGTAGAATAAAAGCATGTTGCAAAGCAAGAAAAATGTATGAAGGAAAAAAGCAATTTTGCCGGTATAAAAAAAGTAACCATATATACTAGGTAACATAACAAAAACAAAAACAACAACAATAACATACAATTAATAACGAGTAATAACGCTCAAAATTGCCGGTGTACGTTTGAGAAGTTTCCAATTGTGTTCACTCTTTAGCTTAGTCAAGTTCAGTTCTTCAGTGGCGTATAAAGCGATTGCACGGAGTTTGACGGCGAACGCGTTGCTGTCGTTAGAAAGCGGATTTTGTACATATAAAGGAAATATAAAAGCAACAACAAAAAAAGTTTCATAAAAAGGAACGAAAACAAAGAATACAAAAAAGAAGTAAACAAAATTGCATATTTTTATTCCTCTTATTGGGTTTCAATTCATATTGCAAAACCACGTTTAAAAGGTTAAAGGAAAAATATTATTGCTGTTGTTGTGTTGTGTTTAATGTTTAATATGAAGTGGCAAAGTGGAAGTGATTCGAAATAAATCTATTGAAAGCAAAATAAAACCAAACAAAACAAAAAGAAAAATTATTTAAAATATACAATGTGTGTCTGTCTGTCTGTCTGCCTATAAGAAAATAAATTTATTTAACATTTCTGTTGTATTGAAAATGTTTTATAAAATATAGAAAGAGAAAAAAAAACAACAACAAGAAAAAATATACAAAACAGGGTGTGTGAAGGCGTTGAAGATACAAGAAACAACAGAGAAGAAAAAAAAACTCTTCTTGTGTGTCTATTTGTATTGAGCTCTTGTTTGGGGTATGTGTGTGAAGTTGTATTGCTGCTGCTGCTGCGTTTGTTGCTTGTGTTGTGATGGCGCAAAGGAGAAGGTGGCATGTGTGTGGAAATATTATATTGAAATTGCGTCAAAATCAAAGTAAAGTAAAGCTTTGCAGCAGAATTTAAATAAAATAAAGAAAGCATTCATACACAGAGAGAAACAAGTGTTCTCTTCTAATAAAACAAAAAATAAAATTAACAGTAACAACAACGAATGAATGAACAAGTAAGCAATTTTGTTAATAATCCTTTTCCACATTATGGTAAAATTTTGAATATATGTAAGTACATATGTACTCTGCTTAAGAATTAATAGTTAAAACATACTTTTAGGTGTCGTTTCTAAAGATTACAAAAAAAGCAAAAACATAAATCGGTTCCAAGTTTTGAATGAAATTGTGTAATTAGTTCTCCAGGTTTTATATGGCCCTTTGCTTCAACCTGCATGCTTTACGTTTTGGCCCTCGAGGAAGTTTGCTTAGATAATTATTAAACACAAAATGTAACGATATTTATTTTATATTTAAATGTCGCTTTATTAAACCAAAATATGTGTCGCTTTATTCGATAACATTTAGCCGTTATTCCATACGTGTAAAACTTCTGGCTTGTCTTACCGAAAAGCTGATCGAATTACGTTTTGCGGTTCTCCAAGGATCGAATAGTGAAGACATTAAAACTTCTCAACCAAAGTTGCTTAGGTCATACGGCGTTTTTACGTAGGAACACAAAGCTGGTCGCTGTAATTGAATTGCTTGCTTTAAACTCGTTAAATTAGACAGCAAATTCTCAATCAATTTCTCTGTTCATATCGTAGAAGCTCACATTCCACCAGACACACAATTATTATCTTTTTTTGATGTTAATCCAGTCTTTTGCCGTCTGCGAATCTTTCTGATCTTACGTGATAAACTTATCTTCACCACTTTGTTGCAATTTCCATTAAATTTTTCACCAATTTTAGCTCTCAGTTATCAAAACATTTTTTTTAAATTTAATTGTCATCGAATATTATTAGATCCAAAACGAATAGATTGTTACTCTGCTGCTTTACCAGTTACGGTACGGTCTCCGTAAATTTAAAAATTTTTTTTTAGCAGTCTTTGTCTTATTCTTACCTCTTGTACAATAGTAAAGAAGGATACGATGCAAATATATTCTAATGTTGCATGATTTAAATAATATCTCCAGATATATTTCATTGTAAAGCCATTTACTACTCAAAGTCTCTTACTAGGTTTTAAGATCTACAGATTGATTGGTTGATTACTCACACTTTACACTCCATACACAGCCGTGGCTTGCGTATGATTTTAGCTGAATTGGTGTTTTCCAGCCGTTGACGTTCAAGGACGTTCAAGTTAAAGATTTTTGCTTAAGTGCGCATTCTAATGCTCTTATTTTACTAAAGAGTTGCCTTTGCTTTATCAATACGATTTTCTCCATCTAAATCTGTTACTCCAACAACGGATATGTGACTGCCCGAGAAGTAGAAATATTTTATCACTTCATATCCAGAGATATTTGGCGTTACGTTACTAGTTTAGGAAAGTCTGTTAGTTTCGAGAATATTAACACAGAGACTAGCAAGATCTTAATTTTTGGCACAAAGATTAGGGCATGAAAACACATCTAACACATTTAAGCTGGACGACTCAAATTTTGTGACTATCTTTATGATTTCAGTCTCAGTTGGATGCATATTACAACAAAAGAAAAACGACCATAACTCTGTGAAATGTGGTTTCTTCTCGAGAAAAATGGAACTAATTTTAGTAAATGGTGGGGTTTCTTTTGATTCAATTGCCTTTAAGAATACAGTGGGAACAGTATATTTATTCCTATGGATGTAGGTTGGAGCAAAGGCTCATAACTAAATTTTATGTATAGATCTGTATTATGCCTTCAATTTTATTTTTATGTAAAGTAAATCCGTCTTCTTTGATGTGGAGTTGTGTTTGGTGCGTTCGTTGTCAAACGTGAATCAACCGACTGATAAGCATTTTTAGTAAGTGTCTATCGTTTGCAGCATATAATCCCTTGAATGTTCGATTTGGTTCGATGTGGTTCGTAATATCCTGCCGTTTGACGCTGCCGCGTTTAAAATTCTTAAAGCTTTCGGCTAAGGCAACAATAGCAAAATTGTGGCGTACATTTAGTACCTCAAACGGGTTTATAGCATGAAGTTTAGAATGTCACCATGTAAATATGCTATGGCCGATGCAAATAATATTGTATTGTATCAGAGTAATTACAGTGGTATTCTTTGCAAATAAATTTATTTAAACACTCAATATTTCAAACACAATAGAATTTTTTTAATTACATTTACTGTGACATAGTTTTTAAGTGTTAGTTGTCAACATTTTTGTTTCAGTGTATTTAGTGGAGTACAAATAAATGCCGGTTTCCAATGTAATCATGAGAGGAATATGAACGAAACTAAATATTTTTACGAATACAAATGTATATATATACATGCATACATACATACATACATACACATGTAAAATCAAATAGCAGTAAAAATTAATAAATAATTTAATCAAACAATTAAAATGTATAAAATTGGAAGATTTCCATGTCAAAAGTATTGAAAATTGGCCATATTATGGTAAGAAAATCAAATTAAAAGAGAGAATAACAAAACAGCAGAGATATTTTTTTTAATGAAGCAACAAAAATTAAAAAAAAAACTATCAGCAACTACTACGCACATATAATACAAACAAAATAATTCCTTTCAAAATAAAAACAAAAACAAAAAGAAATGCCGAAAAAAACATGTTTTAACAATTTTATAATACACAAAAAGCAAACAACATCAATAAAACAACAACAACAACAACAATTGTAACAGCGCAATATCAATAATGAAAACAAGGCAAATACAAAAACAAAACCCAGGAATGACATAATTGTGAAAAATTCCTTAAAAACAGCAAAAAAAAAAAGAAATACAAAAACAGAAATAAAATACAGCCATAAAGAAGAGCAAGGAAGCAAACGCAAATAGTCATGGTAATGTGAGAGAATGTGTTTTTTTTTTGTTGCTCTCTATGTTGTTGTTGATGCTCTTCAAAATTGTGTGTATGTATGGATGTATGTATGTATATTGAGTAAATAATTTATTATTTGTTGTGTTTATTAAAGGAACATGTTGGTAAAAAAGCAATATTTTTTTTTGTTGTGTTTATTCAAACACAAAAGCAAAAAAAAATCCATTCTTTTTCTCTCTGCATTAGAATATTTTTATGGTCGTTATTGTTGATTTATTTCGTTTTGTTTCGTTTAGGGGGGAAGAAGATACGAATGTGTGTTTGTGTATGTAAAAAGGACGTTATTATTATGTTTTGTTTGTTGTTGTTTCTAATATTTGAACTTTTTATGGTCGTTGCTGTGTTTGTGAACTTTCACAAGTTCAAGTACAAGTAGTATATACCAAAAAACGAAAAAAAAAATAAAATACAACAACTGTAAATACAATATACGCATAAATAACGCCATTTAAAATGAAAGAGAAGAAAGTACGAAAAGAGCTTTTGAAATGATACCATCTAAGAGAAAACAGTATATTGAAGCGGGGTTTGTTCTTTTTTTTTTTTCTAGGAATTGGGGAAAAATATTATGTATAAATAAGTATGGATGTACATTGTTTTTATATCGGTGAATTTTCAATATCGATAACTATGATTATGATGATAGTTGAGATTATCAAACTCTGTTGATAGTTCTGTTCAGTAAGGTTTGGCAAGTTATTACCAATCGCTTTCAAATTGTGAATATTTACTCTGATATGATATTTGGAGCAAAAATAATTGTCATGCCTTTAACGAATCGCCATTACATCCATTAAAATTGATTTTTAGTCGCGGGAATTTTAGATTATTTAACTTTTATCCCAAGGAATTTTTTTCTCCTTACGATGAATTTTACACCACATATTACTCAATGTGAAGTCGTCGTAGTCTAGTAGGTAGCGTGTTGGCTTATTAGGCGAAAGGCTAGGGTTCGAATCCCCGGTCAGAAATCAAAAGCGAAATATGAAAAATATTTCTTCGGCGGCTTCCTCTCAGCAGATTTCTGGCAAAAACTCTGAGAGTAAATAAAATTGCCATGAAAAGTTTCTCAAAACACTGTCATTCGGAATCGACTTTAAACTGTAGGTCCGCCACTTATGTATAAAATTAACACACACAACATAAGTGGTGTGAGAAGCTAGGCCGTAATCCTGACTGAAGGGTTGTAATGCACAATTGTGTATTTATGTATTACTCAATGTGTATGGTGTATTTGTATATTTTCTCGTCTGCCTACCCAGATGAAGTAATAAAAAATCTTCATCTTTCCTATTCAGGAGACTTTCTATATGGATTATTTGTAGGAGCTGGTAGCCTCTAGTCTAGTAGTCGCCGTAGTCTAGTAGGTAGTGTGTTGGCTTTGTAGACGTGAGGCCTTGGTTCAAACCCCAGGTCAGACAACTCTAACAAAACGAAACGAAATATGAAACAATTTTTCTTCGGCAACTTCCTCTCAGCAGATTTCTAAAATTCCATGAAAAGTTTCTAAATGCAATGAAAAATCTGTTGTTCGGAGTCGACTTTAAACTGTACGCCCCGCCACTCATGTATAAAAGTAACGCGCACAACATATGTGGTCTGAGAAGCTAGGAAATAATCCTGACTAAAGCGTTGTAAAAGAGTATGTAAAAGGGATTAAGGTTGGCCCTCATAAAAATTTCGATTTTTTTTTTTGAAACGTTAGGGGTATGTTAATTAGTAGCGGGGGTATTCAGTTGCTACGAATAGTTGCCCTTAATGTTCACGATAGTAAGAAAAAGTTGATTCTACTCAGAAGGATTATAACTCGTTATTAATAATTTATTATTTTTTAATAGATCACACACTAAATGTAATCTTTTTTCTGCTTTCAATGTTTGAATATTTTCAAAATTTCTTTTATTTTTTGGCAAAAAAATTATTTTTTATTTTAGTTTCTAAAATCTAAATAAATCAATGAAATCCTTTTGAGACCATAACAAAATTCTATTGATTTAATTAATTAAAAATTTTCCAGAGGAAATTTAAATAGAAAATCATTGGCATCTCTATTTTATTAATATACACGCTTATACTCACACTAAAAATGGAATTGAATTTTATATCCTGTATACCTACACACATACATATACGTACATATATATATATATGCTAGAGTGTCATACACATACATCCATACATATTTGTGTATACTTACCAAAATTTTCTTCAATTGTTGTTATTATTTTTGTTGTATATTGAACTCACCTCTGACGCTTGAATTTTAGATTTTTTTGTTGCATTTATTGTAGTGTGAGCTTCAGCGTGTGTACTTACCATTCTGCGTCAGTGAATAAATGTTTTTGGGTTTCTAAAGCTCCTCTTACTACTGTTGCTGTTTCTATTAAAAAATGTTCAAAACATTTCCTTTTTTCTATACCCTACATCAGTACATGGGGCATTAAAACGGATATTTGGTAGTTTTTGTTCTCAAAATGGCGACTACCAAGCCCTGAAATGTTTGGGCATTTCAAACATAGTCGGGAAGGTTCCTCATCTTCTCTTAAAATGTCTGAAGAAGATTGAAATTGAAGAAGTAAAAACATTTTGTTATCTGAAGGCCTGGTAGAATATTAGAAAAACCATCGTCGAGCTGGCTTAGATGTCTCCTGATTACGATAGACAGGAGTTCTCAGTGGACAATATACACCAGACTGCTGACGTTAGTTGAGGGAGATCGAAAAAAAATTAATGCAACCAGTATGGCTTACGAAAACTTTGATTTTCGACACATAAGAACTCAAACTTGAAATCTGTCAGTCATTAATCCAGGGTATTGTGCTTGTTGACACCGAACCTATTTAACTAATAGGAGTGCAAGAGACATTGTAGGTGTTTTCCATGCGTAATTAAGCTGGATGTATGTGATATTATTGTACTTGTCATCCTATTCTATAAAAAAGTGATTTCTAGGACAATTGGGCATTTTTAGATTCGTTAGTTAGTCGGAAATCTATGCGGAGATTTTATCTTTTAAATTCCTTAAACAGTTCAACTAATATAGATGACTCTACAAATGGATTCGGTTTTGATGAGTGTGAAGATAAATTTAAATTTAACTCGCAAAGACAAAAAAATTTTTAACAGAGCTAATGTTAAAGTTGACAGAGCAATGTTAAGTGGTTAATAGGAAATAAAAAAATAGTCGAGGAAGATCTCATCCAAATATACGATTCCATTCCCGAAAAATTATACTCCACACGTTCCGGAGTGAAACAGCTGCTCAGGCAATATGGATTTTCTTACTAACAGAACTCTGTTCAACAATTAAAGCTGAGAAAAAAAAAATAAGGGAAAATTATTTAAATTCCTGGGTAAAATAAGATAAAAAGCAAATTTTGATAAAAATAAGTCCTCTAATTAATGACTGATAATAAATATTGAGTAATATCAACTAAAATAAACAGATAATCACAGATAATCCGGTAAACAAATCAATATAGGGATGAAACAGGGCTGAGTGGGTGGATAAAGGAAATTGTTTTTAAAGCATTTTACGTCCCTTTAACTATATCAATCGTCAGAACCCTTAACAGAGCGAGTTTTAATTGTAGATTTTGAAATAGTTAGTAAGGATGGAAGACAGAATTATTCCGCTATCTGTCTACCACGGTTCGAAAGGCGACCTTTTGAACTACCATCTGCATATAATCTATATAGTGTACTATATCTTATATGTTCCAAAATGGCCACTGATCTCCTAGAGAATTTTCATATATTTTAGTATCTCTACTCTCACAATTTGCATATAGTCCGTATGGTGTACTATATCCTATATGTTCCAGAATGGCCACTGATCTTCTAGCGAATTTTCATATATTTTTGGCCAAAAATCTTTTTTTCAAAATTGAAGTCTCAAAAGTATTTCAGGGATATTGTGCGAGATTATGCGATATTGTGCGATATTGAGCGAGATTGTGCAATACTTTGCTGGATTGTGCGAGATTGTGCGATATTGTGCGATATTGAGCGATATTGTGCGATATTGAGCGAGATCATGCGATACTTTGCGGGATTGCGCGATATTATGAGATTTTGTGCGATACTCTGCGAAATTGTGCGATACTTTGTGAGATTGTGCGATATTTTGCGAGATTGTACGATATTGTGTGATATTAAGCGATATTGTGCGATATTATGCGATATTGTATGAGATTGTGCGATACTTTGCGATATTTTTCGATATTGAGCGACATTGTGCGATTTTGTGCGATACTTTGCGATATTGTGCGATATTGTGCGATACTTCACGAGATTGTACAATATTGTGCGGTATTGTGCATATTTGCGAGATTGTGCGATATTGCACGATTTTGTGCAATACTTTGAGAGATTGCGCGATACTTTGCGAGATTGTGCGATACTTTGCGAGATTGTGCGATATTGTGCGATATTGCACGATTTTGTGCGATACTTTGCGAGATTGCGCGATACTTTGCGGGATTGTGGGATATTTTGCGAGATTGTGCGATATTGAGCTATATTGAGCGATATTGTGCGATATTGTGCGATATTGTGCGAAATTGTGCGATGTTGTGCGGTATTGTGCAATACTTTGCGATATTGTGCGATATTTTGCGAGATTGTGCGATATTGAGCGATATTGTGCGATATTGAGCGAGATTGTGCGATACTTTGCGAGATTGTGCGAAACTGTGAGAGAGGACCCTTTGGACTACCATCTGCATATATGTTTTAGGGTGTACTATATCTTATATGCTTCAAAATGGCCACTGATCTAGAGAATTTTCATATATTTTTGGCCAAAACTATATTACTTTATTTACCGGATTACATTACCTTTCGGAACTCTATCTGTGTCTTTTAGTTGTTATTATGCAATATTTATTAAAGTCATTAACTAGAGGACTTATTTTATTAACTTTTTATCTTAACTTTTTTATCTTATTTTGCCCAGGAATTTAAATAATTTTCATCTTTTTCTTTCCCAGGCTTAAATTATTGTTTAACAGAGTTCTGTTAGTAACATAATCGATTTCTGTTAACCGACTTGGTTTGTGCCTGGGGAGTTAGATTTTAAAATCTATCTTCACATACATTACGAACTGTAGTTTAAAGTGTCCCTGATAAAACGCAATAAGTGTTATATCCCAAATAATTTTGGAACTTGAGATATCGGGCTTCAAAAATTCAGTATGTTAACATAGCACAAAGTCTGGGTAGAATGATGGATATTGTGGAAAAATGGGACTTGCGGCAGATATCCCACTATATACGAATTGTAGTTTAAGGTGTTCCTGATAAAACGCAATAAGTGGTATATCCCAAATAATTTTGGAACTTGAGATATTTTCAATTTTCCAAAGAAAATCCGGAACGTGTGGAGTTTAATTTTTCAGGAATGGAATCGTATATTTGGATGATTTCTTCCTTGATTATTTTTTTATTTGCTGTTAACCACTTAACATTGCTCTGTGAACTTCAACATTAACTCTGTTAAAAATTTTGGTTTTTGTCTTTGATAGTTAAATTTAAATTTATCTTCACACACATTCGGTTTTGCTATTATAACTATTCAGAAGCTGTGTAGGGCACAACGTGAGCCCTTCCGACCGACAAAAATTTTTGTATTTGTTTTCAATTTGTGATTTCCTTAATTCTGCTGAATTGGCTCTTTTTTTTGAAATTTATTCTACTGAAAACAAAATTTTTACAAATTAAAGGAGCACAACAACAAAAACGAAACGAAAATGAAACGTAAGCTGGTGCGAAATAAATTCGTAGAAAAAAAATTCAAAAATTGAAATTTAAATTATTTTCCCGCTAAATCAAATGGAATTCACAAACAGGCATTGATTTCTAACAACAATCCATACCGGGTCGTTCTGGTTTGAATGGAAATTTAAATGGAAGTTATTTAAACTGAGACTAACATTAGGTGCTGCCTTCTCCTCGTGCAGAACATTGCATTCAAACTAGGAAAGTAGGTGGACAAAAAGAGATGTGTGTAAAGACAAATTCGAATTTAACTCGCAAAGACCAAGTAAATTTTGTCTTAAATACCCCAACCTTCAATAGAATTGTTCATGTAGCGGTGATTGCAAGTAGGACTGATAAATAGATTGATTATGTTGACCGAAATCGAATTTATTTCAATAAATCGTAAACTTTTTTGTAATCAAGAGCCGTAAAATATACCAAATTGCAAACGATACCGTGGGATAATTGATTTTGGGCTTATTACCTCACTTTTTTTTAAGAGCAATGCGTTCATTGCTGAAATAAACAAATTTGATCACATCTTTCCTTACAATCTTACCCACTAGGTCGACTATTTCGACCATAATCAACCTGCAATGCTCTCTCATACAGTAGTCGCACTTGAATCACCACTTTTGTTGCAAATTTTAACTGTTTTGATGTATTGGTTGGTGGTTGAGCGATCGATATTCGTTAATGGCAAACTTTTTAACTAAACAACATTGCCAGACCAGCGGTTTTAACATCATGAATATTCCGATACTAACTGGTTAACATGATAAAATCGTATTGTATTATAGGAATCGTATAGAGACGATGGCAGATTGTAACTCTGCTCTGCCATACAATCCCAGCTACATGTTTATAAACATGTTGAGTAGAAATACCCTCAAAAAAAAAAAACTTTAAATTGTTGAGTTCTGATGCGTATATGTATGTATGTATGGTACTTGACAAAACTAAAGCAACAACAAATCAACATTGTACAACAAACGGAAACTTTGTGATGAACAATACAAAAAACAACAATAATACGAATTATAAACATACAAACATACATAAATATATTGTATGTGTACATTGTTGAAATGATTGTTAACATTGAACTTGAAATATTTTTTGTTTGTTGTTGCTGTTGTTATTATTGTTATTGTTATTGTATTATTTATTTCATTTTATTCTGTTTTATAATTCCTTTCCAAAAGTTTCCTCTTTTTTAAGAAACATTCTGTAAAGATTCATTTATACATCTGTATACGTATGTGTTAGTATAAACATGAGAGTATTTTCTCGGAGTACAAATTTAACTTTATTTACTTTATTACAGTCTTCATGTAATTTATATGTTATGTATGTATGTATGTATATACTTAAAAAAATAATTTATATACTGGAAATTAAAAAACAAAAACAAAATGTTTTTCTTTTTTTTTTGGCAATTTTGTTGTTATTGTTGTTGGTTTCATTGTATGTTTTATTTTTTTGCCACACGAAACATATAACTATGCATACTTCTTGATTCCTTTGTATAGCAATAACAAATAATAACAATACAAACATAAACAAACATACAAAATACATGCATACATGTATAGAACAACATAGGTGTAGAAAAAACAACATAAACAAGAGAAAAAAGGGAATATTGGCTACAGCAGATACAGCAAAAAAAGTTTCCATTATTTATTCTTCTTCTTCTTATTTTTATTGCTTACACTGTGAAA
>QOCX01004260.1:0-15159 GCA_005959815.1 Sarcophaga bullata | reverse complement strand
ATACATACACACATGCATACATACTTTCTCACTTACACTTTCATTGATGGCGTCTACAATATTACAGCAACAAGAAAATGCAACACGAAAAACAAAACAAGAAAATTAAGGAATCAAGTCAAGAGTAAGAATGTGTAAGTGAGAGAGAGAGAGAGAGATAGCGGGAGAGACGACAACATAGCATTAACAACAACCTTAAGAGTACTTGGAAATTTCATGTCTGCTGATGGCTGGTTGTACCTTAAAACACTTCGTTTTTTCTTTTTTTTTTTTTTGTGAAGCGATTAATAAAACCACCAAACATTACTTGGGAAAGAAAGAAAAGAGTGGACAAAGTGAATATTTAACGGGAGGAGAAGATGTACTGTAGAGATGCCTTTTTGTTTCGCTGTTGTCGTCGTCGTGGTTGTTGTTGTCACAATTGAACTTTCACTATTTAACATTTATAGTTTGGTTTTCGCTGTTGTTGTTGTTGTCTTTTATTATTTATTTTTCCTTACACGCACTTACACTCACACCCTCGCAACTGCTTTTAATCGAAAAATATTTTGTGTTTTATTGAGGGATTGTTTTTCTTTTTTCAATTAAAAAAACATGGCCTTTGACTTGTTAGCGCGTAAATTTGGAATTTTTATTTGATTTTCCATTAAAATTCAAAGAAATTTATTTGAAGTGCGGCTTTAATATGACAAACGTTGAACTATAGATAGAGTGTAGCAATAAAATAAAATAAACAATAGACGAACGAATTTTTTTAATCAAATTCAAATGAACAGAAATAAAATTGCAGTGGAAATCTTATATTTTTTTAAAGAAACACTGTTACACACAATACATACGTGAAATGTATGCATTAAAGAACGACCATATTATTCAATAATTATATGCGAAAACGTGCATTTCATTTATTATCCTGCCATACATCCTTAACAGTCTAGTCTAAAGCTTATTGCGATTAGAATATCGCTATTATGCAAAGTATAGTGAAGTCGCCGTAGTCTCGTAGGTAGTGTGTTGGCTTATTAGACGAAATGCCAGGGTTCGAATCCCCGGTCAGACATCAAAAACGAAATATGAAAAAAAATATTTCTTCGGCTACTTCCTCTCAGCAGATTTCTGGCAAAAACTCTGAAAGTAAATAAAATTGCCATGTAAAGTATCTCAAAAAAGCTGTCGTTCGGAGTCGACTTTAAACTGTAGGTCCCGCCACTCATGAATAAAATTAACACACACAACATAAGTGGTGTGAGAAGCTAGGCCGTAATCCTGACTGAAGGGTTGTAATGGCCAATTATGTATACACTACAGAATAGACAAAATGATCCCTATTTAGACCGAATGTCCTTGCATGCTATTCTATTTAGTTTGCGAAAAGCTTAGACAATCAATTTTCTCAGGCTTCTAGTCAGGCGAAATATAGCCAAGAAAATAGTTTATTATCATCATTTCATATCATCAATCATTTAGTTTCAAGGTCTTGACTATTACGAATTTCTGGCTTGACAATATTTTGATGTGATGGAATACAAATCCTCTCGAATTGGTCAAAGCTGACATGGAATACATGTTTCTAATGCTTACATTGCTGACAGCACTCGTTCGAATTATGAATTTTACCATAGGGAAGTAGTTTATAGTACTTCATCCAACTGTCCAATTCTGCCGAATACAAGGTATTGCCTTCCTGATTATCAATCATGGCATTAACCCGTCATAGTGATTCATTTTCTCTTGATTTCATTGTAAATTATCCTCTTTTGATTATCGATAACTATGCACTTTAGAAACGATTACATTTTGTTCCGATTCAGTAAACATTCGCAATTGGAGATTGAATCCTGAACTCAAAATGGGGAACCACAAAAATCTTATTCTTATTCAAGTGAATCTAAACAGGTCGTTAGCTCCTGAGAAGTTGCCGTAATCTAGTAGGTATAGTGTTGACTTGTATCTTAAACAAAACGAAGTACAAAAAATTTTCTTGCGCTTACTTATCCTCAGCAGTCTTCTGAACAAAAATTCTGAAAATTAAAATAAAACTGCCATGAAAAGTTTCTCAAAAATTTGTAACTCGGAGTTGGCAGTCGAGTTAAACTACACACACACAACAACAACAATGGTGGGAGAAGCTAGGTTGTGATATTCACTAAATTAATTAAGTAATTTAGCTCCTTAGCAATAGAAGTCATGTCTGTGCCTCAGATTATTGTTATTTTGTTAAAGTTTGGATGATTGGTCTTCCATGGGGTGGTACAGCTCTGACAGCAAAAGTATCAAAATTCATTTGATAAAGACTTCAAAATATTTTAAGGAATAGATCTCCTGCTCATTGCATGATAATTTTATAAAATAAGAAGCCTTAAACCAAATTTTCTGTAAAGTTTTTGTAAACCATTGTTCATAACTTTTTGCCTTCATCTTCAGTTTCATTTCTTTTCTTTAAGCATTTAGGAAAAGTATGTTAATTGAATATTATGTTGCTCATTAGGAAATTTCCAACTTATCTGTCTCTCTGTCTATCTCTCTCTTTAAAATTATTTTAAATTATCTATTCGCGGATATTGAATTAAAACCACCATTGTTAAGAAAAATCCAATCATTAAATCTTAAAATAATTTTCCATGGAACAATAAAAAGAAAAATGGAGGCAAAAAAAAACAATTGAAATCATGCAAAACAACATTGAAAAACTCAACTCATTGGTTTCTTCATTATGGCTGAATAGAAAAAAAGAATTTGATTATGCCAAGCAAAACAAAACAGAGGAGAGGGGCAAAAAACACGATCATCATCTATTGTTTATAATGCTGTGGTGTAAAAGTAATTAACTTTCTTTTAAAATAAATAAAAATCAGCCTTTTGTGTCTCATTCAAGAGCAAAAGCAAAAACAAAAACAAACAAATAAAAAATAAACGAAACATTGTATACAAAGGAAAAAGGAAAAGAATTGATTTGAAGTAACAAACGGTCAAGATTAACCATAAGATATCCCCATAGCGTGCGTATCAGTGTTCTATTTGACATTTTATTAGCCACAGAAAATTGAAATGAAATTCGGTACAAAATTGATTACGATTTCTTGTCTCACTGTTATCGATTTTAAGTTATTTTAACTCATGTCTGCCAAGTGCTAGAAAGTTTTGAACACAGATTTGAGAATCCATCGATAGTTTTCCATCTCCACATTGTCAAATTTACTCTGAGAAGTGTGTCTAGCAAACTATTCGCTTAGAGGCTTGATGAAGGAGATCACTCCTATTGAGTGTCAAAGTTCTGCAAAATGAAATCATAAGGCAGAACCATTACCTAATATGTACCCTGGTGTTTGCCTTTGGGATGCATTAATGCCTCAGATATACCATCACAGAATCTACATATTGGCTACGGAACAAGTGAAAACGCTGATTACTTACTAATTGGTCTTTACAAATCATTTGGTCAGATTTACGACCTAGTTTCTCGCATCAATATGACATAAAAAATATTTTTGTTTAGGCGACTTCCTCTCAGCAGGCTTGTTTCTAACAAAAACTTTGGGAGTAAATAAAAATTGCCATGAAATTTTTTGTCAAAACCGTCATTGGGAGTCGATCTCGCCACTCTTGGTTTAAATTAACACCCACAACATAAATGGTGAATGGAGAAGCTAGGTTGTAATCCTGACTAAAGAATGGTTTGTAATGACTAATTAATTAAGCAAGTAAGGTCTAGAAGCTCTACGTCTAGTTCTAATTTTATTCTCAGTGTGCTTTTGAATCTATAAATTCGAATAAGTTCAGCAGATCTGTTAAATATGTTACTAGCAATGTGGTTCTCAAATTACTCGTACCACCATGTACCACTATTGTGTAGGGTATCTTGGTAAATAGAGAAGAAAAACCAAAATTATTTATTGATGGAGCCCATAACTCAGTGTTTATTTTTTCACTCCAGTTTTCTTTTACGTTTGTAAAGCAAATGCAGGCTGTTGCTACTGCTGCTGCTCCTTATGGTTGTTAGCGATAGTTGGCCAACGTGGCCAATGTCATCTATGAAAGGAAAAACCAACCAATATTTGCAAATAAAAAAAAATCACAACAAATGAATAAATGAATTGCCTATGAGGGGCAAAGAGAGAGAGAGAGAGAGAGAGAGAGAGAGAGAGAGAGAGTGAAGTGCGTTACAAAAAACAAACGTTCGAAATAAAGAAATTCACTCGCCACAGCCAAAATTTGAAGAAATAAATAAAAAAAAATAGTTTACTTGTGGTTGAATTTTCCTGATTTAGGCTCTCTCTCTCTCTCTTTCTCTCTCTGTATTTTCTCTCTTTGCTGGTTATGTGGCTTTAAATTTAAAATTTTTTTCTTTTTAATTTTTTAACGATCATTTTTATTTGTTTTACTTGCATGTTTTGTGGCGCTTTGTTGTCGCCTTTGTTATAGTTTGTTTGCATTCGTGTTTTTTATATTGGCCTTGGTGGCAACATAAACAAATCAACACAACATTTGTGTGATGCTTAATTGTATTATTAGCGCAGATCTTTTTTATAAAGATTTTCAATCCTAAAACAACCACAGAAAAACGGCACTCTGGTACTTGGCACACGATAATAACAAACAGACTTAATTTTACTGGACACTTTTTGACAACAGTAACAACAATAAACAAAACAAAAATCTTTAAAGAACAAAAGCACTTTCCAAAAAAAAAAAAACAAAAACCAGCTATTAAAGTAAATGCCAAAATAATGGTTAGGTGCTTGCGTTACATGGACTTCTATGAAAAAAAATTAACTTTTCCAATGCTTAAATATCGTGAAAGACGATATCTCAATAAAAAAAAGGCAAATTTCTCTTAAGGCAGCATGAAAACATATAAATTCAGTTAAATTCTAGTAAATATTTGTGGTCAATAGATTTTTTTTTTATTTACAGAATATTAAACAAATTTTTAACCTATTAATTATATACATATTAGGTGTAGTAAAAAGGGAGCCATTATTTTTTTAATTGATGACCAAATTACTAAGATCACGTTAGATTAGGCTAACCAAGGAGTGTGAACGAAAAAATTTTGTGTGTTCATTTTTGCAGTAGTAAAAAAGAGTAGAACTGCTAAGCAAGCCTTTAATATCTTCCAACAATTTTTTTTATATTTCTTAGAATGTCTCATCGAATTTACTTTCTTAGAATTTATCGTATTACCAATTTAGCTGGCTTCCTATTCTACTTCTTTAACATTTTGACTGAGTTTTGTTTGTATTTTTTTATAGACACAAGTAGCGAGATCTTTCCACAAAAATGAGGAGACTTTATGGTTACTTTAAGAGTCATCTTGGTGCCTACTATAGCAATGATCTAGATTGACGAAGATTGTGGTGTGTGGTCGCCGTAGTCTAGTAGGTAGTGTGTTGGCTTATTAGACGAAAGGCCAGGGTTCGAATCCCCGGTCAGTCATCAAAAACGAAATATGAAAAAGTGTTTCTTCGGCGACTTCCTCTCAGCAGATTTCTGGCAAAAACTCTGAGAGTAAATAAACTTGCCATGAAAAGTTTCTCAAAAAACTGTCGTTTGGAGTCGACTTTAAACTGTAGGAGCCGCCACTCATGTAAAAATTAACACACACAACATAAGTGGTGTGAGAAGCTAGGTCGTAATCCTGACTGAAGGGTCGTAATGGCCAATTATGTATGTGTGGTGTCACTATGGGCCACATGCGGCTTAAGTCCATCCATGCGAATTCTTTGGGGGACGGCCACCTCTACATACCTATGGTTACTATGCTATGCAGCCGGGTCTTTAGCAGAAAAATCGGTGTTAATTGATTGCCATACATACTTAATTGATTAATGATTACATAACACACTTAATTGATTATTACAACCCTACAGTCAAGGTTACAACCTAACTTCTCATACTACTTATGTTGTGTATTAATTTTTCACATGAGTGAGGCGTGACCTACAATTCATGACAATTTTGTTTTAATCTCAAAGTTTGTGCCAGAAATCTGCTGAGATGAAGTTGCTGAAGAAATATTTTTTTCATATTTCGGGGCCTTACGTTTAATAAGCCAGGACACTACCTACCTACTAGACCTACTAGACTTCGGTGACTACAGCATGTGCAAATTACTTGCATTACTAAAAAATTGAGACCAATTCTATGACTCTCTTTTCCGCTGTAGAGGATTTGATACAAATAGATCCGATACTGACCTTCTGATACATGCACAATACAAATTCAAACGCAAGTCCTGAATGATATCTTATTATAGAAATATTTCATAATCATGTTTGCTTGAATAATATTTGAAATCTCTTTGACTTCTATTTGAAAATGTATTTCCAATTCATTTGTTTTTATCTTAAGCTTTACTACCTTGTAATAATTACTAAAATTTCCATTTTTTTTTTCTTCTATTTCCAGGTAAGTTCCATTAATTCACTTCCATTTAAAACCCACCTCAAAATGTTGGTATGTATACACTGACCTTTACTATCACAAATTAATTTAATCGCTTAAAACAACAATTTTATTGCAATAACAGCTACAAAGAACAGCTTCTTTTGAAATATTTTCCAAAATATTCGACAAGTAAACGGTATTTCAGTGCTTGCTATTCGTGTTCATTTAAATTAAAATTTTAACGTTTTTCTTTTTCTCGAACTGTCATGCAAAGTTTAAATAAAAATATAGGCCCGACCCTGAAATACATTACAAATAAACAAACAAATCAAATGAAAATAAATCAAGTACTATACTAAAACTGTAGTTGTAAACTGCTGATAAAAATCAGAAAATTTCTTTGTGATTGCATTAACATTTGCTCTTATCAGGCATCAACATCATCGTCATCGTCAATCGTCATCATCGAAGTCAACGTCTCTGTGACTGACTATTCACCTTCATTATCGGAATTGTGTTTTTTGTTGAATAGAGGCATAAAATGTTAATGATTCAAATGATAAAATGCAAGTCAAAAGGCGTAATAAGAATGTCTTCTTACTGCATTAAACGTACTCGTAAGATCGTTTATCATTTTAATTGTTCTTGAAACAAAAGGTATTACAAACAGAAAATCAAGAAAAAAAACTTAGGAAAAGTTTAAAATGGTCATCTGAAGAAAAAAAACCAAAGAGCAGTAACAAACATTCATGCACTACCAAATTTTTGGTGTCAATTTCAATTTCTATTCTTATCATTAGGTATGTTAACAAGCAACCGATAAAATATCGAAAATAATATTGCAATGTTGTAGCTTCTGAGTGAGTATACATATAAAATCTATTAATTTCGATTATAAAATCGTACAGCGATCACAGTTTATAATATATAAGAATGTCTACTGCATTAAACGTACTCGTAAGATCGTTTATCATTTTAATTGTTCTTGAAACAAACGGTATTGCAAACAGAAAATCAAGAAAAAAAATTAGGAAAAGTTTAAAATGATCATTCGAAAAAAACCAAAAAGTAGTAACATTCATTCAAACATACCAAATTTTTGGTGTCAATTTCAATTTCTATTCTTAATCATTAGGTATGTTAACAAGCAACCGATAAAATATCGAAAATAAATTGCAATGTTGTAGCTCTATTGAGTGAGTATACATATAAAATCTATTAATTTCGATTGTAAAATCGTAACAGGCGATCAGAGTTATAATGTACAGAACGCCGTTGATTCCTTTAAGCTAGCATTAGTTAAAACAGGCTTGTGTGTTGTGCGTTTTGCGTGTATACTGCATACTTATCTAGTTTTTAAAGATGGATAAATTCGATCAATCTTGGCGGATGAGACTATTTGTTCAACCAGAACAAAAGAAAGGCTATTGTGTGGTGAACTTCTGTAAGTTCCGGATGTGGTGAGCTTCAGCGGGGTGTTGGGTTTCTCTGTGGTGGGTTTTTTCGTTACTGCCGCTTACCGTTACTACAAAAATTGCACGCCCTTATCGTCATGTCGGTAATGTTGTCACAAACGCAGAATAAAAGAGGTACATGAACGATAACAAAAGCTATGAATTCTATAAGTTGACTATTTCTTTTCTCTTTAATGATTTATTATTCAGAAGTTGCTTATAAAATTTTCTATTTCCTGACAACATTGGTAATGCTGTTGACAACGATATCATACCCGAGTTTTATTTTTACGATATTCTATATTACTTATAGCTGAGACAGCTACCGGTGAATGGAATGTCTAGTAATTTAATAAATTTAAAGCATACTTTAAGGCATAACATTAAATTTTAAAGAAAATCTTGTTTTGGACTGAGTGTCTGCTGTTATTGAGGAAATTTAAACAACTCCGATATAAGCATAGCATGTCCGTCTGTCAAATCAATTCTGCCTATTAAAAATATTAAGCAGGTCTATTCGTCTTGTTGGTTCTAAGGATTAAACATTACACGACCTTATAGACATTCAGATCAAATATTAAAACGTTTCTACGATAACTTATTGCTATTTTTAAGGCAATTTTATTAAATTCTCTCGTTCCCCTATGTAGTTATCGCTATAAAAATGAGGAGACACACTTTTCAGTATTTGATAGATAGGTAAAGGTTATAATATCTTAGCTCCAGGTTCAATCTATAAGTCGAATGAAAAGTGGTATCTAAACCAATCTATAAGAGCTTTAGCGAAGTCACTTTGTACGTTAATCAGCTATTTTCTGTACTGGCAATAAAGCCAGTCCTTTCTTCCTTTTGCCTACTGTCTTTTTTTCCAGATTTCACGCCTGCAGAAAAGAATAATTTTTATTGTTGTCATCAGTAGGTACACAGGCTTGATACACGAGTATATAAATTATAGGTCAAGTCTTACTCCCAAATAATTCACTACCATATTAGTGGACAGAGCGGTAGCCGCCGTGGTCTAGTGGGTAGTGTGTTGGCTTATTAGACGAAAGGCCAGGCTTCGTATCCCCGGTCAGACATCAAAAACGAAATATGAAAAAAAAAATATTTCTTCGGCGGCTTCCTCAGCAGATTGCTGGCAAAAACTCTGAGAGTAAATAAAATTGCCATGAAAAGTTTCACAAAAATCTGTCGTTCGGAGTCGACTTTAAATTGTAGGTCCCGCCACTCATGTACAAAAATTAACACACACAACATAAGTGGTGTGAGAAGCTAGGCCGTAATCCTGACTGAAGGGTTGTAATGGCCAATTATGTTATATATGTATTAGTGGACATAATATTTTTATTACCATTTAATGTTATTCACAGTTATGGCTGTAATTAAGGCTGCAATATCATCCACACATCATACTCATTAGGGCTGCAGTATCGGTTACAAATGCTGATTATGTATTTTATGGCATTTCCACTAAAAATATGATGTCACAGTTGATTTTGTAGAGTCCTGTATAAATCCCTGAGCTATCCCCCCTTAATATGCTGTAACATTTATTTTTGTAGAGCCCTGTATAGCTTCCTAAGCTGTGCTCTAGGGCATCTATCATTAATAAAACTATTAAAGTTTTGTTTTACAATTGGTTTTTTTTTTGTTTTATTATTATTATTACTTTAAATACAATAGTAAAGCATTTTGTTTGTGGTTACATCTTAAATGGAATTCCTTTAATTAATTGCAGTTTTAAAATTATTTCTTCATACTTCAATACAGATAGCAAATTATAAAGCATTCGATATTTAAAAAAAAATACATTAACAATACACGGATTATATAATATAAAAAGGCAATAAACTATGTATGTATGTATCTACTATATACTACTTCACAGTAAATAAATTTTTTTGTTTTACAATCTTAAAGAAAACTCCAGCAAAAATACATATTTTTTGTTTTTGTTTTTGTTTTTAATATTTAATGTTTTCATAGAAATTTAAATCAATATGATAACCAACCGGTATACATAGCTTAAATATGAGGCAAGGATGAATGCAACAAGTGATCTAAACTTCAAATCTAGGCATTTTCCATACTTCCAGTATTAGAGCACTTTTGTACGCAAGGCCAATATAAATTTAATAAGTTTTTATCTTTTTCAAATATACAGTTATAGTTGTTGTATTAATCAATTTACAAGGATTTCATATTTTAAATTTTTTTTCTTTTTTTTTTCTTATTATTCATTGATCTGATATGGGATTTTGTTAAGTGCATTTGTATTTTGTTGGCCTTAAGGAGAGAGTTTTTAAATAAAATTTATAAATTTAATTGAGCATTCAAATTATTTTTTTTTTTAAATATTGAAGATTTTTAATATTTTTTTTAAAATACTAGAATTGATTTTAACAGTTAAATTTAAAAAATTCTGAATGCCTTCTTCGAATGAAAATAGCTTGTTTTTGTCCAAAACTTAAGAAAATTATTAAAAAAAAAATTATACTTCAGATAAAAATATTAGAAAGACTTTTTAAAAACTTCTATTCAATACAGTTATTCTCTCTAAATATTCAATTTACATAAGAGTTTGTATGCTTAAAAATCTTATCTAAATTACTTCAATCTGGGTTTACAGTTTTGATGAAGTAGAATATTTAAAGAATGTCCGAAACATTTAAGAAATTTTAATAAGAAATAACCTGAAACAGGTATAATTGTTTTGTATTCAATTTTGAATGTTCTTGTGCCATTCCAATAAAGTGAAAAAACTTTAAAAACAATAAAAAAAAGTCATGTTTTTAAATGGAACTTAATAAATCACTTTTTTCTCCATCAACTTAAAGTATCAGTAAAACAAGCCTATGAATTTAACAAAAAATTATGAAAACTTTATAAAATCTATACTTTTGGAGAAAAAAAGAAAAAAAAAAACGTTTTAAGAAAAACTATGAAGCATAAGCATTGTGATTGTAATGCGTACGTCTGAATTTTAATAGGATAATGCTTTTGAATCCTTCCATCTTTCGAAAAATGCTAACCTAGTTGCATTGGCCATTCAAGATTTCAAACAAACTTATCTGAATTGAATTATTTGTTTAATATGTAGGCTTTTAAATTAAAAAAAACTATGTTTTGTCACAGGATATTCCATGTATTCAATTCAATTTTTGCTAATTTGTACAAATGTTTGTAGAATTATAAAAAAAGAAATAAAAAATTCTTTTTATCAAAAACAAGGCTTTTTTTCGTAAAAGGCAAATGCTTTTGTAGGGATCAGGAGATTAACTAATTCTTTTGAATGAATTTCTGCAAAAAAAAAAACTTTTTGTTTTGAGCTCTATGAGCATTTGTTCTTATAAATTTTATTCAATAAAAAAAAACTCCTTAAATATGATGGTTTTCTCTCCTTTCTTTTTAAGCTTTTATTAGATTCTATTTTAATTCAAAAAAAAAAAATTTTTTTTTACATTGAATTTACATTTTAAAGGTTTTTTTATTTTATTTTTTAATTACTCAAGCTTAAGATCTTCTTTCGAAATCGTATATTTTTTTTTATTAAATTTCTGCATTACTTAGCTAACCATAGTAGCTTAACATTAATAATAAATAATAATAAAAAAATATATGATTTTCTATTAAATAGAATTTTGGTTGTTTTACATTTAATAATAATAGTTGTTAACTAATTAATTAATTAATCAATCAATCGATCATATTTTAACAAATTTAGGATGATCAATTGGCGGCTCAGTCATTAAGAATTAATTTCAGTTTTAATACAATAATTAATACAAATACAAATAAAAATAAAAATAAAAATTAAAAAATAAAAAAAGAAAATTAAAAACCACATTAATAATCAATATTTTGAACCTGTTCAAAATTTCTTTTTTTTCTTCCAATTTTTGTTTTTTAAATTAATTTTTTTTTTTCTTAAATGTTAACCTTAAAACTTAACGAATGTCTATGACAACAAAGAAATTTATTTCGGTTTTTTTTAGTTTTGTAAGTGTTTGTATTGAAAAATCCACAGAATTTTATATCAATCGTTGGCCATACAATAACCGGAATAGGTTTGTATATTATCCTCCAAAAATGTTTCACCCGCTATAACGCCAGACTGCGTATGATGGCTGGGACAATGATGGCCCTTGGGACACTGGCACAACGCATTAATATTGACCTCATCAATGAATTCTTGTCGCTTTCGTACCGTAAATAATTTACACGGTTGTTTGCGTTGACATCTAAGGCGCTAGAAAAAACAAAAGAAAACAAAGATTAGATTTGATTTATTTGCTGCAATGCTTCTTACTTGACGGATTTTAAATCGTAATATACTTACAGTTATTGGAGAACACGCAAATAAATATTTATAACCCGAATTGCCATCCTCTACAGGCTCTCGTTTCGTTAGATATGTCACTGAATTCTTTTCCTTAGGCATCTACAGTGTACTATTTGTTCCGTAGAAATTCATTTCTCTGAGGTTCTCAGTGTCCAAGTAAAATCAGAAAATGTCTGCAATAATAACGGGACCGTTAATAAATATATAACACACAAGAAAACTTTGCCTATGAACTTACCTACACACCGGCAGCCGATGAACTGGCTGACACAGTTTATAGTGCCTTGTCTTATCGGCAATGGTATGACCATCTTCCACACCCAAGCCACTAGGGCAACCGCCAATAAATGTTAGTTTCTCCTGATGGCCCATATGCCCCGAATGTCTCATATGAGCAGAATTCGTATACAAATGCTGCTGCTGCTGTCTCTTCATGGCCAAATGCGGATATTCATTACGATGCAGATCCTCCCTATAAAGCAAGTCTGCTGTATCCTCATTACTAGCCAAAGCGGAATTCTCCTCATGCATTATATAATCCGATGGTAAATGAATGTCATCCTCATAAACAGCACCCAATTTATGTATCAATTTCTTCAAATGTAAACTGTCATATTTCTTATCCGTGCCAAAAGCAGCCGCATCCAGTAGCAAATGTTTATTTTGATGCATACGATTTGCATGCTCATAATAACTGTGATATTTCTCGTTATTATGATTATTATGCATATGCTGCGAGTCTTTGTGATGATGATGGATCACAATCTCTGGGGTACGATTAATTAAGGGACAACGGCATTGTCGTTCAATCCAAGGCATTTCGTATAAATCGATTTTTGAACACACGGCATTGGGTGCACAAATTGGTAAATCATCTTCCGAATCCTAAAAGAGAGAGATAATGAAAGATAATTTAATACAGGGTTGCTAACTTGGAAATAAAGAATAATCAAAGTTTTTTTGTTCATTTTTTAAGAACTTTCTGTGCCATGCTACCACCAACTTCATTAATCATTGATTAAATCATTATGTTGATTTAAAGACATTTATTTTACAGACCCTACTAGGTTCAAGCTTCTTAGTGGTTTATTTAGTTCGAAAGGTTTATTTTCCCTTGATAATTGTCAAGCACAACTATTTCATCTGAGTAGACCATGTTTCGTTAAATAGTAGATATTTATGGCCGTTATATATAAGTGTTCAGCTGGTAGTGGATTCGACTCGTTCAATGGAACGACGCATAAAGCTTCAGAACGTTTTTTTCTGGCCGTTCTACTGAATATATTTAGAAGTTCAATGTATATAGAATAGCATGCGATATAAATTCCAGTTTATATAGAATAGCATGCGATATAAACTCCAATTTATATAGAATAGCATGCGACATAAACTCCAGTTTATATAGAATAGCATGCGATATAAACTACAGTTTATATAGAATGGCATGCGATATAATCTCCAGTTTATATAGAATAACATGCGATGTAAATTCCAGTTTATATAAAATAGCATGCGATATAAACTCCAGTTTATATAGAATAGCATGCGATATAGAATAGCATGCGACATAAACTCCAGTATATATAGAATAGCATGCGATATAAACTCCAATTTATATAGAATAGCATGCGACATAAACTCCAGTTTATATAGAATAGCATGCGATATAAACTGCAGTTTATATAGAATAGCATGCGATATAAACTCCAGTTTATATAGAATACCATGCGATATAAACTCTAGTTTATATAGAATAATATGCGATATAACCTCTAGTTTATATAGAATAGTCTAGAAAGAAGCTCTAGTCTAGTCTAGAAAGAGGCTCGAGATCGAGATTCCCGCAAAAAAAATTACAACACCAGTATTTCCAAACATTTTCGTGAAAAGGAAGGTACCCCAACTAGCCTTAAAAATTTTACGCCATACCACGAGGCGTATTAAAATCCCCAAATCCTCAAAAGCAGTAAAAAAGGTACCAAACCGGTTTGGTACTGGTAAATCCTGCATTAAAATCCTCAAAGTCTCAAAATCAGTAAAAGTTATGCGCACAAAATTTTTTCGTGCACACTCTTTACTTAGGCAAATTTCTGTTTTAAAAACCATTAACAAAAATAATGTTTTTAGAGCTCTTATTAAGATTTGGTTTTTTTATTTTATTCGATTCGTTGTAGAGTTTAAAGAACTTATTGTGATTTTTTTTCGATTCAGAATCCAAATCCAATTTGCTAAAAAACAAGTCAAATATTTTATGTTAAAAGGCCTTTTTGATAAAATCCTAAGCAGGAGATTAAGAAAATGTTTTTTTTTTCAAAAAAGGGTTTCAATCGAATGTAATTTAAACTTTTTTTTCAATTTCCTTAACTAAATGACTGTTTAAATAAAGCCATAAAGAAATGAAATTCCATTTAAAGCTTTATGCTTCTCTCAAGTATCAGTTCTTTTAGTAAATCATTTAGAATTTTTAAATCTTTTTTTTAAGAGAAGAAAAAGTTATAAAAACCATTTCATTCATTCATTCATTCATTCATTAAAGCCATAAAGAAATGAAATTCCATTTAAAGCTTTATGCTTCTCTCAAGTATCAGTTCTTTTAGTAAATCATTTAGAATTTTTAAATCTTTTTTTTTTAAGTGAAGAAAAAGTTATAAAAACCAATTCATTCATTCATTCATTCATTCATTAAAGCATGTGTCTTGTCTGGCTATGATGATGAGTAGTCCATTCATACCAACTAAACACAGGCCCATCTATTCAAGCGTCCATTCAAATCATGACAGTGTCCATTCATATAAAAAAAAAAAATAAAATAAAAAAATAAAAAAAAAATTTAAGAAAGAAAGAAAGAGATTAAGTGTTGATGCCTTTTTATTGATTGTGTTATTAAATTGAAGAGAACAGAAAACAGAAAGTAAAAAATTTAATAAAAATTGTCTGGTATTTGATGATGTTTATGTTGCTGTATTTCAAATTTTA
>QOCX01004259.1:1900-15162 GCA_005959815.1 Sarcophaga bullata | reverse complement strand
AATAACATCTCTCAAATTAATTTTTAAGGCGATGCTAATAGAGATTTTCAGAAAAAAACTATGTTTCTATGCAGGTTTTAACGTCTGACCACGACAACAATCTGACTAATCCAAAATTCTCTTTAACTCGTATTACCGTCAACATCTATGTCATAAAAAACTAATCCACAATAGAGCAACAGTTCATACTTCCACAATATGATAAGAGTGCATATAATCCAAAAAATAAGCAATAAAATCTGTCCATTGCTTCAAACTCAGTATTCATACCAATTTGAAATGTACAATACTAATTCAAATACTAATTTTTCAATTCACACACATATGTCCCAAGAAGTCTAGCTAATCAACTAGCGTTTTTCTTTTTAATTATAATAGTATTACTACTTGAGAAAATATATATTTGCAGAGATTATATTATATATGTGATGTTATCAGCAGAGATTATGTCAATGAACTGTTATGGATGATACCTCTACATATACGATTTATCCAAAGCATTTGATTTTCAAATTAGATCGCCAAACACCTCAGTGCTAGACAAAAGTTTGTGAAAGTCAAACTATCTTCAAATTAGAATAAACGTGATAGAAATAGGAGTACTATCGCCAACATCTACACCAATGACTTACTAAATTCTCTCTTCTTTCCCCAGACGTTGAAATAGTCATAGAGCGATTAACAGTGAAAAGTGAAAAGTTGGAACAAAGTCCTTATAGCACACACTCTAAATCCACTTATGGGCCAATAAAATACACTATAATAACAATCTACGATGGTCGCTCAATTCTGAATTATGTTCCTTAGTGACATATATGTAGAGGTTATCAAACCGCACAAAATGTGCTCAGAATTGCTTATGATTGGTTATATGGATACTCATAAGCAATTACATTAGCAGGTGGTCTTTTAACCGATTAGTAAATTGCAATTGGTCAAAAACGAACATACAACATACANCAATTACATTAGCAGGTGGTCTTTTAACCGATTAGTAAATTGCAATTGGTCAAAAACGAACATACTCCTGATATTGCAGAATGACAACGGCTACTAAACAGGTAGGCAAGTTCCTTCCAGGAACCATTCTGGTCCGGAAGGTGGAGCATTTTTATTCATTGAGCAAATAGCATTACGCAATCCAAAGGTTCAGGGACTTAGACCTATGGCTGAATCCGCTTGGAGTATGGCAATTTCTCTGGCTGTAAAATACCGTATCTCATCTCTATACACATTAGGAAGGAACCAACAGAGCTATTATAAAACCAATTAATCGAATTAATTTTTCTATCCTTCTAAGGCAACGACAAGTATTCCAAGCTGTATTCCATAATTCAAAGATTATGACAATTTAGAAGAATTGTTAAACCTATATGGCGACTTTTAGAGAAATCGAAGTTCATCTGCCGATTTTTCCCACTACAACCCAGCATCATTTCTTAAAGCTCCGTGTACACTAATCTATTATCCTGCAATATTGGGAAAGACATATTTTAAATGGATCACGATATAAATATATTAAGTATATTCTCTAGTATACAATGTTTTATATTATAGGTTTAGTTTCATGCAACTTACCGTCGTTACAAGTTCCAAGCATACAAATTGTAAAGTATCTATATTATCAACAAAAAAAGGTTCGATCGCGAGGGTTGATAGTGGCAGAACTATGGTATCTACAAAAATGCATTTGTCGAAAAGCATCACAAAGACCTTCATAAGTTCTACAAATTTAGAATATAATAGGTGTAGGTTACGATTGTGATTTTGTATATTTTTAGACTTTTTCCTGTTATCGTTTTTTTTTATACTTTTTACGGTGTAAACAGAATCATATGACGGAAAAATAGTTTCCCTCATTTGAAATTGTATAAATTTAATTATAAGGGAAATATTATCTTCTTGTAAAAATTTTAAATCATTTACTGTAGAATATATGTTACATATCAGCAAACAAGCTTCAATTGCGTTTAATATTTTCTCCATTACTTCTTCATCGAAAATTTCATCATCATCGTCCTAAATATTATAATAAAAATTTAAAATATAAACAAAATTTATTACAATTAAAGTTTACTTACTGGACCTGCAGAGTAATTTTTTGCCAAATAAATATTTCTCATTGCATAGTTAATTAACAATGTAAGTTTATTTTTTGGTATTAAATCCAAAACATTTTTAGCCTTTAATTTTGCAACATCATTACTCATTGTATTTAACATTTTTGCTGAAATACTTTCAATGTTCTCATCAACGTCATCTGAAAATTAAAATTTATCTAATTTTAAGTTATTTTTCTTAATTAATTTATTTCATACCGGATTCAAAATTCGGCGATTCTGTATCGTCTAAGAGCTCGATGATTTGCTCCATGTTACGCATAAATTGTTGATATGTTTGCGAACGTAGCACGTCATCCTTAGAACATTTAGGGGTATGTACAGATAGATTTCGTTCAACTTTTCGGACTTTTGGCTTTGAATCTAAATATAAAAATATTTACTTTAATAGAAAGTATTACTTAAAATTGTAAAGTTCAAACTGTGTGTCATTCAAAGTAAATATTCTCGACTGCCAAGAGGCGTCGAAATCATGCGTGAAGCAGGTAATAAAATGCAATACAACTCTATAACATGAAGACAATTTATCGTGAACAACAATTTATTAAAACATACATTAATTATAAATTGAAGAATACTGTAAACTCTTTTAAAATTTTCGCCACTAATTTTCTAAAATTTCAAAATCGTAGGGGGAGTGGTGTGTGTGTGTGAATTCTTTTCCTTGACTGTATATTATTAAAATTAAAATTTGAGAAAAAAAATTTAAGATTAAAACTATCTTAAATATTTTCCAAAGGAAAAGAAAAAAATGGAATGTACAAATAAGTCTCTGTAATTAAGAAACCATTGCAGCATGTACAAAATCGGTATAGAGAGGTTTTTGAGGTTGCTGATTACGAATCTAAGGTAAAATTTTTAAATTCAAAATGGCGGATCAAATATGACGACCAAACTTTTAAATTTTCAACCAGATTTACATGATTTACAATCAGAGTACGAGATGTGTTGCAAATTTCGTGATTTTCGAATTCACAAAAAATTACAACATGACTTAACAAAAATTAACTCAAAACTCTTCATTTAACACGTTTTTAATTGTTTACCACCGCCCGGGTAACAATCTTGTCGCGAAGGGTGATGTGGTGCATGACTAAAGGTTACCCTAGTATCTTCGAATTGATGTCTCTTGTGTGATCTTTTTCGACTCGCCCGATCATGTATACTCTTCTATACCCCTAATCCGGAGTGTAAAGCGACCCGTGCTAATCAGATGGTTTTGTAGTCAGGGGTCTAATCCGACTGTATTATAACGGAGCCTCAGTGATACCTGAGCGCCTCAGTGAATATTAGGTTTTCTACCGAGTCCTTGTCATGCCTAGCGGGGGCTCTGGCATGACCTCACTTGATGAGTGATGACGAACTGGCACTTGATATTGCGCATCTCATTGAGCAAATTCAGCGCGAGGAGCAATGAGGTGGTGACCTCCCCTATAAGAAACCGACTTATCAGGCAGGTAGAAACTATCGCTAATCCTTATCTTAGAAGCCAGGATACAAGGTTGAAACCGAATGGGAGCACGTCGTCAGTTAGATTTCTATGCAGGTTTCCCGAAAGGGAAATCCATTGAAGAGATACAGATCTGACGAGGTGCCCTCCCTCCGGCCAAAGGGTCCTAAAAAGCGAGGTAGCCTGGGAGCTAATCTTCCCTTCAGTTGGCTTTTATCGATAGGTCAGATTTGGATGGTAAAATCTCTCCTGAAGGATAGAATCTAATTGAAGAAAGGCTCATCGAGTTTATGATAGAGGAAAGTTGTGAGGGCTGTAATGCCGCATATCATCTATCGGTTGGTGCAAAGGTAAAGTTCCTTATGGTGCAGTGAAGCGCCTTGGTGAAATCTGGCCCGGTGCTCGACTGGAGGTGATCCCTCAATCCGACCTCCCTCCGTGTCTAATAGTGACGGTATGGGTGCCGCCTACATTTAAGCAGGTGAGTAGCATACCTAAACTTATTGGTAAACAGAATGACGGATTGAATACCAGCTCGTGGGTAGTTGTCAACTCCCTGGCTGGTGATGGTAAAAGAAAAGGCTGCGATCTTCGGATCGCGATAGATCAGACTTCACTTCAGTAGCTAAGGGCAAAGGGTGGTGTGGTGTTGTGTGGGTTAGAGCACCTTAAATCCGGACATAGGTGATGCCTAGGGACCAGAGGGGGCTGAAAGTGGTGCAGATTAATCGAGCTGATGCTGCCATCTGTGTACATACCGTACGAGGTTGTCCTCCTCCTGATGACCTAATTGGACTACTGGTGGAGTATGCGAAAAGAAAAAGTTATCGTTTTGTCTTGGATTGTGATACCAATGCTCATCACACCCAAAGGTGGTAGGGAGCTTACGTTGTCTTCTGAGGTCAAATACTTGGGTGTTGTTTTAGACAGCAAGCTGAACTAGAAAAGAAACACCGAGGAAAGATTGAAGAAGGGACTGAATGCTCTCTGTTAGTGTATGAGCTCCATAGGTAAGAGCTCGGGTCTTCCGCCTAGAGCCAGTAGCTGGAAATATCTGGCGATTGTTAGACCGATTATTACTTATGGCTGTTGCATGTTGGTGTGCTTTGGATAAGAGTTTCCAACGGAACATCTTGGATAAGGGGCAGAGGATTGCCTCCCTGAGTATCACTGGAGTGAGGAAGAGTTGCCCTCAGGCTGCTCTTTTCACTGTCCTCTGCCTGACACCGCTGGATTTGTATGTCAAGCGGTGTGCAGCGCGAAGTGCCATACGTCTGAGGGAGTCGGGCTAGTGGAAACAGCGCTCGATATGTCACTCCAGGGTTTTGAACGTCGTCCTTCCTGTTGGGAGGTACAGGCTTTCGGAAAAAGCCATTGACTATATTGTGCCTGAGGTTATGTTCCTGCCTGGTTTGAGAATGCTTATACCGGATAGGGCACAATGGAATGGTGGGGTACTCCGGAGGTAGAATGGTACACCCATCTTCACGGATGGGTCTAAGTTAGGTGGAGCTACAGGTGCTGGGGTTTCTTGTAGGGAAATCGGTCTTGAACTCAACTTCAAGTTGAAAGATGACTGTTGCGTGTTTCAGGCGGAGATTTTCGCAATCTTGAACGCTATAGAGGCCATAGCTGGTGGGCACACCTCGGATTCGGAATCTTACACGATCTTCGTTGACAGTCAGGCTGCCCTAAGGGCCATTGCGTCGGTCTGGTGCAAATCACGTCTAGTTCGCGAGTGCAAGGAGTAGTGTATTGTGTGTTTTTCTGTTTGTTGTCCTGTGTAGTTCCCCGCTTCCTATTCACCCTTACCTACCTTCTCTCCTTTTTCCATCTCTCCCCTTCCCATCCCTTATTAAGGACGATTGTGTACAATGGGTCAACTTGACCTTTGGGTACTATACTTAGTACATGTCCTCTAACCTAATACTGCCGAATTCGACAATTTTTTTTTTTTTAAGTTGATCCAAAAATCAATTTTCAGAAAATTTTCAGAATTATGTTTTTTTTTTGCCAAAAAAAAGATACTTTTTAACAAAATCTTTTGCTTCAACTATTAATCACTCTCTATCACTTTTGTTTTCCATATTTAATTTAAATTTATGTTTGTTTTTCACCTATTTGAACATGATTTGATATTTGATTTTGAACATCCGCTAAACAGCCGTCATTAATTTTTTGGAAAAATAAAATGTGCTATTTTTAGCTTTGATATGATCTTTATCGAATACTAAAACAAAAAAAGGCATTCTTGAAAGTGAGACAAATGTTTTTTTATGCAAAATGCAATGTAATGAATTTAATTAATAAAATGTAATCAAGTATGGATGATCACAATGAATTCAGCACGTGGACAAGTAAGTGCGGAATCTAATAAAAAAAAATCCGTGCGTTGCTAACGTCTCATGTCTTTGCAACTAACATAATTATATCAAAATCCAAACTAATAACTTTAATATAGGAGAATTTTAGTCAACGAGGCTAAACTTTTATTTTTATAGGGCAATCTTAAGTGTTTAACAATGGCAAAAATTTATAGATATAAAACTTTTTACAAGAATATATGAAATTGGGTGATTGAATATACTCAAATAAGCTAAATAAAATTGTATCTGAAAGTGCTTTCCACTCTACCTTAACTCATTTTAAAATCAGTATTAATATTTTCAATAATAGTAACAAAGTTACAAATCTTTAAAAATTAGTGATAATTTTGGAAGAAATTACACTTTGCACACATCCCAGCATGTACTAGTACAGTACATATGCTGAAATTTTTTGGAGTGTGGCAGTGGAATATCGGGAATTTAAAAGATCGATTACAAAAAATTTCTAGATTAGATTTGGAAAGCAAATACGTTACGCGAACTAAAGATCTTTACTTAAAAATAAATTCTAAAATGTGCACTTTTAAACATAATTGAATTATAATAATTAATTATTATTGAATTATAATAATATATATATAAATATAATATGTAATAATATAAATAATAATAATAATCATACATAATTGGCCATTACAACCCTTCAGTCAGGATTACGGCCCTAACTTCTACACCACTTATGTTGTGTGTTTAATTTTATACATAAGTGGCGGGACCTACAGTTTAAAGTCGACTCCGAACGACAGATTTTTTTGAGAATCTTTTCATAGCAATTTTATTTACTCTCAGAGTTTTTGCCAGAAATCTGCTGAGAGGAAGTCGCCGAAGCAAATATTTTTTTCATATTTCGTTTTTGATGTCTGACCGGGGATTCGAACCTTGGCCTTTCGTCTAATAAGCCAACACACTACCTACTAGACTACGGCGACTTCAATATAATAATATAAATATAAATAATATATATATAAATATATAAATCAATAATAATATAAATATAAAAAAACTGACAATTTTTTATGTCGCTCATTATATATTGAAAAAGAAAAAAAATTAATAAATATACTTACAAATTTGTTCAGGTGGAATATCAACAAGTGAAGCAGGATGTTTGCGCTTTTGTGCTACTTTCTCGTGAGCTTTCATTATATTAAATGTGTCGTCTAAAATTTCAGTTTTACTATGAATGGAAGTATTTAATGAAAATTCTGGTCTTAGATAATTTTGAACATTTGTCACGTCAGACTGCTGCTCGTCGGGTTCACACTTTACGGCATTTACGGTATTTGTATTATCCTCTTTTAGCAAACACATTTTTCTTGCCATTTCAGGTGATTTTTTAATAAATTCTTTAATACTTTGTTGCATAAGACGAACGTCGTCCGTTTTAATTCGGTTAATACGCACTAGTAAATTAGATTTGTTGCTGCTATCTACTAATTTTGTTAATTGTGGTGACTTTTCCTTTGAATTTTGACTTGAAAGAATAATTTCGGAGCTATTGTTATCATTTTGAGATTTTTGTTGAGATGAAATTGATAATTGCTTTTGCATATTTAGAACGTTTTTAAAATCAGCTTGTACATAAGATGTTTTTAAATTTTCTTTTTTTCCGATTCCTGGATCTAAAGGGAAATCTGAAGAGGTTTGATTTATTGCTAAACAATCCGATGAATCTGGACGATTGCTTTTAGAATCTGGTGCGTCGGCAATTAATTTAACAAGATCGGAATTGTTTTCCGTTGTATATTTGTCATTTCCATCATTTTCTAAACTATTTTGATCTTGTTCCTTAAGAAATAAACTAAAAAAATTATAAAATCATGTATCAGAATGTGTCAAATTATTATTAATATAATTTCATTTTATGTATTATCTAATTAGTGACAAATATATACATTCTTACTTGCAAAACATACATATAACAAATAAAATAAATTTCTCTATTTTACTTAAATCACTTAATCACTAACGTGTTTTTTTAATGCGAATCATAAATCTACACAAGTGACGCCTATTATAGATACAACGATTCCTAGATAGCAGAAAGATTGTTCATCTTCGAAATGAAATCATTCTATGTGTAACCAAAAATATTAATTAGCATTGTATCAGTCTGCTTTCCTCCAAGAATCTCAATTTTTGAATAGACAGCTGAAGTTTCCATTCCAGAAACAGATTCTTAAACAATCCATTATATAACATTTTCCACTTGCAGCAGTGTAGATAGCGATTGCAGTATTAAATATTAGTCAAAAAGTTGTGAAATTTATCAATTACACGATGATTAATATTTTTACTACGGACTTCAGTTGGTGGTCTATATCCTGGTTTACGCGGTAAAACAGCGTTATTCTTTACAGAATAAGATATAATTTCACATTCACATTACTAGTCTGAGTAGGCATCGTGCCAACATTCTATATCACGGAGCGTTCGATAAACCAATTATAGCACATGTTAGAGTATTGTGTTCATATAATGCAACACTTTTTAACAATGTGGGTATATTGTATTATTTTTCTTTTATACTTTATTTTAACTATTGAATTGAAGGATATAAGGTCATAACTGACCGAAAGAACTGCGTACTAAGTCATAGGTCCAGTGGCGGTCAAAATTTAATAAGTAACGATAAAAAGTATTATTTAAATGAAAATGAACGTTATACTGAAGTTAGATGGCGTCATCATATATAACCTTATGAGGTTCCTATTCAGAAAACCGCTGACGTACACAATTAGAAAGAACCATCTGGTCTCAATCTACACTCTCTATATTCCAAACAATGTTCTTGAATCTAACTGCATACAAGTGCTTCAGGCATCTCAAGAATGGTGTTCCCAGGATTCCCGTACATCTTTGCGCGAGTGGTTCACAATGTTACATTAATTGATATCTTAGCATTCAAGATACGGTACGATTCTGCTATTCAAGATACGGAGTATATATCATGTCACCATATGGTAATTTCTCTTCATCTCATTTAGTGGATAATAACTAAACTACTACAGTGTCGATACCAAGCTGTAGTCAGTTGTTTGCGACTGCTACTTGAACACCGAATCCAACAACGATGAAGCCTGCTAAATATGTAAACGGCGTTACCATTATTTTCTTTAAATTTTGTTTTACTCATTCCTTTTAAATACTCGCTTTTTTGGGAAAATAAGAATTTCTGTACCTTACTTGAAAATCAATAAACATTAAATATAATTACTAAAAGAATTTTGAACATTGGCCGCCCTCTTAAGTACTCCGTAACAATTACATTATAGTTGAGAAAATACCGGAAACCGTAAATCAGGCCCTTAGTAGTGCAAATAAATAGTGATATATTTTCTCATGTGGTCCTTAATGAAATAGATTTTGGGCAAAGTAAACATGAATCTTGTTTATATAGGACGTAATACAAGGGAGTTGGTATTACTAGTAGAATATATGGATTTCATTTAAATCGGTTTCAAAAATAAAACGACAGTTTTTTAAGCGAAAAACTTACTGGTTATTTAGTTTCTGATTAGTGATAGAGGCACGTTGTATTTCTATTTTGGTATTGAAATAGTACGTAAAGGAGATACTGGAGCTATATCTTTATGTTAATTCCGATACTTCGGGCCTGTATTAACACCAATTTAGAATAATATCAAGATGTTTATGATAAAAATGATTTTAAAATAATTAATTGAGGGGATTATCGACAATAGAAGAAATCTTGTATCCCGCTATAATCATAAAGAATTACTGTCTAATCCATTAAATGGCGGTGGCCATACGAAGAAAATATCAGAAAATAAACATATACATTTTGAAAAAAATTAATGAAATTTTTATAAATATCTTTGTTAAACATATTTTGCACTAAGACGGACATTGACATTTATGGAATTATTGCAGCCTTTAAAACAATGTAAATTTCGTTATCATTTGTTTTATTAAATTTTGATTTGTTCATTCAATTTTAATACTCGCTTGCTTGCGAGTGGATATAGAAGTTTCTACACGTATAAAAAAATAAATAAAATAAAAAAAAAACCTGTAAGAGTACAGGTAATTCTTAACAGTCTCTGCCGTAAGCTCAAAGCTTTGGAACTAAAGGCTCCGGTAGTCTCGTGGGTTATAAATATTGCGATATGTATACAAGCATTGATCAATTATTGGTAGAATGTCCACTTTCCAGAATAAATAAAATAAAAAATAATTACTTAAATCAAGTTTAAATTGCGTGTTAGTTCTTACTTTACTAAATCTTTCTGAGCACTTTGAAAAATATTGCATAAAATAAATACATAATAATTAGCCAATTACCTGGCACTACTTTGTGACGAACTCTCATTGGAACACAGCTTTTTATTTTCTTGTTTAATTTGTATCTTAATAGTAGTATGCATGTCTGAGGCATACTGCTTATCCTCCATTGAACACAAAAGGTCCAGGTTTGGTTTGCCAGTACAGCCGTTTTCATCTTTTTCATCTGTTTTTTACATATTTTTATATAAATACAATTACTTTCTATCATAATGTTGATTACATACCGAGATTATGAGGTTTACTGAAAACATGCGGGCGAAAATTATAAATCCCTTGAAGTAGCTCAGGATATGTGTTCACATTCACGTCATTGCAGTGGATTTCGTATTGTGGCTTTAATTCACTGAAACAAATAATTTTCAAATATTTATAATTAAGTAACTACAATTATAATTTCAACCCAAATATGAAGAATTTATGATTATATTTATAATAACCTATAGCAAAAGTTTGAATAAAGATTTATTCGTTAATTATTCATTGCATATTATCAGACGTCAGCCTTAATTTTAGATACTGTAGTAACTTAATTTATCTTACACAAATACCAATGGTTTAACGAACCATCAATTCCATATTCATCAACGAAATTTCATAATATTCTAAAAATATGTACTGCTGTTTTTAACTTTTTTCTATAATTTATTTATTGATTGTTCAATTTAATATTGAACTGACAATAAGTTATTAAATCTTAATTATAAATGGAAAATATTTTTAACTCGGATCAACTTAATAAATAAATACTTGTTGATTTCTTTTCATTTTTGGTTTCTTTTATTTCTACTGCAAATCCTATAATCGTTGATCATGTTGTCAAAAAACTTAACGTTTCTTAACCATATCTCCAGTATTTAATATAGCGCATTTTTACTTCGCGATGTCTAAAGTCTTCCGCATGCCATCGAAAATTGCTAATCTAATTCACGTGCTTTATACAGGCGCAAAATGAAATGTACGCTATAAAGGAAAGTAATGTGTGCCTTACGAGATCAAACGATTAAAACGCCAAAGCCCTACTTAATCAGCAAAGACTGTGGAACTTACGGTGAATATTATGTGCCGGATAAATAAAGGTCTAAGTGCATTATTTTCACAGAATAGGGCGTTGAACCAACATTTCGTACAATTAAAAATGGAGAATCTATACGGTTGTACCAGCTGACTTCTACGAACATTTTACAGTAAATATGTGAAGCAAATTCTTGACATCTTCGGGACGCATAGGGTTACAAATGACGTTACTTTGGATAGAGTTCTACAAAATGAAGAAATTTGCTCACGATTGTAATACACAAGATCATAGAAATTTTAACAAGTCTGGAAATATATTGATTAAGATGATAAAGAACTAGCGCTCATCTTATGACATGGAGCCAAGTGAAAATCGTGGTAAATGTTGAGGAAATTGGAAAGAGAGTTCGTGGACTCCCTTTGTTCAGCATGAACATTCAAATTTTCTTTTTCTATTTATATTAATTTAAAATTATAAAAGAAATCCTAAATAAATGTAAAAACAAAATATAGCTAACAACTTTTGTATTTGAAAAAGCATATTTTGTATAATCCAAAAGAATAATTTTTATTTGGCACTCTGCTAAAAATCGTTATGTATAATGCAAATTCGAGTTAACCATCTTACAGTTTCTATTCAAATTAATTAAGACAATTAAATTTATAGAATTCAATTGTTTCTTTTTTTACTTAAAGAGATTATTTTGAAGAAAATTAACAAGATCAATTATAAATCATATTACTGAAATTAATTGTGGCAATTATAAATTTTACGTCGCAGCACACGGAAAAATATCTACTTTTTAAATTTATATGATTTATACCTAAGGTATACAAATATACAAATTAAAGTATTTTCTATTTACATCAAGTACTCATTATTTGGGATATCAGCTAATTGACACCAATATATTTATACATACAATACATTTGCTTTAAAGGATTTAAAAAAGCTCATTTAGGAAACGTTGTAGATATTCTGTCTCTTTATAAACCGAATTCAAAGGAAATTATTGATTAGTCTGCGATATAAACTATAAGAATAAATAAATATATCATTAATTACTAAAATTGAAAGCGTTAAAAAGGGGAATAATATAAAGGTGTCTATTCAAAATAAAGTGAGTGAAGATTACGAATTCATATTATTAAATAAGATTTTCTAATATTGTAAAAATTACCTAATGAGAAAAAAAAAATAACAAAAATTATTTCCTATTTAAAAAATATTTTATGATACAAAATGACCAAAGTATTTTGTGCTTTAAAATATGAAGGAAAATCGGAACTATATTTTTAAAAGAATATGAGGGAAGTTAAATGGAGGGAGAGGAGATACAGAAAAACTTTATACTGAAACAGTAATTATGCGCATTTTATCATTATTTGACAGTCATTTATAAACATAGGCATATTATTTAGTACTGCTAGATTCCTCCTAGACTGGACACTAGTGCAAACCTGATAAGATTTTTGTTTTATCACAAAATTCTAAACGCCATATATAGACAAAGTGTAGTTAACGTCTTATAGTACTTAATAATGAAGCACTGGATTTTAACAAAATGTATTAAAAATACTTCTCTGTTCAAGCAAACAATGTCGTTGCAGTTGAAAAGAAAATAAAATTATTAAATTAAAAACTAAATTCTTAGAGTGAATTATAGTTTTCATAATTATTTGATATCAAACACAGTACTGAAAATGTAATTAGTTTAGTTTTCGGTACGAAAATTAGTCTTTGGTAAGTGTAGTGAATAAAAAGGTATATGTTTTAACGTTTGATATGTAAAATGAAGATTTTGTTATATCGAAGAGTTTTCATTTAATAAATTTAAAACACGTCAGTTGATCATAATTAGAGGCAAGTCAGTTCGGTTTAGTTACAAAATTTATGTTACAACAAAATTTCTCTGGATACTGCAATTCTTTTAATATTTAGGTTTACGTGCAACGGGGACAACCGTACTAAGAAATGCTCCC
>QOCX01004257.1:2587-15165 GCA_005959815.1 Sarcophaga bullata | reverse complement strand
CATAATAGCTTAGCTTCATTATGAATAAAGTCGCCGTATTAGACATGAGGCGGGCATACAAACTCCAGCTCAGATATCTCCTATAGAAGTTGCCATAGTCTAGTAGGTTGTATTGGCTTATTAGACGTATGGCTACGGTTCAAACCCCAACTCAAATATCTCGAACATAATGAAGAATATGAAAAATATTTCCTTTGCCACTACCTCTCAACAGTTTTTTTTTTTATAAAAAATCTGAGAGTAAAATAAAACTGTCATTAAAAATTTCTCAAGAAAAATCTGTCGTTCGCTGTCGACTTTAAATTGTAGGTCTTATAACTCATGTAGAAACATAACAAACACAACATAAGTGGTGTATGAAACTAGGTCGTAATCCTGACTGAAGTTATCTATTGTTCGGTGTCGACTTAATATGCCACTCACGAATAAAAATAACACATACAACGTGGGTGGTGTATGAAACTGGGTTGTAGTTCTGACTATAGGATTGTAATCACCCATTATGTAAGTAACTAAGTTTCACAATGTCCCTCTCCTATAGATCAGTGAGTTCAACTTCATGATAAACGCCCAGCTGCTACATTCTCATGTGATATAACGCTCGGAATACACCCATTAGATGAAGGGCAGTTTCCCACTCTGTCTATGCAACTTTTGAACAAGACATCAGTCAAATGAACCATACGATCGAGTCTCGCTTGAGTGCCACGCATAAAATATTTAAAAATGGCTCCCAACAACGACACTAAGTTACTCCCTTAGAGTTTAAAACGTTGCGTGCGCCAGGTATCTAGCTTCGGCTAGATTTTCTGCGTCCGGCGGCTCTCTCAATCCCAAGTTCTCAATAGTATTCCCCTGAATATTATTATGACTCGATGCCGGCCAGATTTGCTGAGATATTTTACAAATATATCTGCATCATGCTCATGCGGCTCTCAATCCTTAGTTCTCAATGGGTATTCCCCTAAAGACCAGTGTATCTCGGTACCCATACGATGTGTTTATTTCAGCATTTCGTTGAGAGACTTACCGCTACATAAAATGGACTTCAGTTGCGTTATATGAAAACCAAGGGCTCTAAAAGTTGTCTGGTTATAGGAAACTGTGCTACTATGCCTGAAAGAGCTTTCGAGCTGATTTCGTTAGGGAAGCTTATCTGCCCGTTCATTAATCTCAATTTCCATATGGCTTTGAATACAACAGATGGTCTCCCTACCAACCTAATTCATCTTTCCCTAACTGTCTTCCACTAATTTTGAGTCGCGCTCAAGCGAAGGCGCCTGACTGTCAGTCATTAATGCTAAAGCTAGTCCTTCTGTCCACGTTAAATGAGCACATCTTCCGTAAGCATAGACATTAACTTGATATATTTAAAAATTTCATTCTGACTTGGGACCAGTACAATTCTTCACCTTTGTCAGTAGCAAATTGTGTGAATACCACAGAATGCTTCCTCTCTCAAGAGAGCAGTGGTACAAGTTTTTGCGTTAATCTAAGCGAAATAGCTCTGTGGTTCCAGTTTATCGGCCCTATGACCAACACTCAGGTTATAGCACTTTCTTATGAAAGAGGAAACCAAGAGGTATAGAGGGAGTGAAAGAGAGTTGCATTAATGGACATTAAATGTGTCTCTGTGACAGTAAAGCCTATTGCAGGAAAAATTTCAAACATGTGTGTGCATACTCCAGCTAAAGTACGTTTTACCATGGATGACTGGAATCAACTGCTTACCAAACTTGCCTCCTACTAGACTTATGGTATTGCATGGCTACAAGCTATATGCCAGTCAAATCTAGTTCTTCCATTTCTAAACAAAAGAGTCAATTATCAACTCTCGGCACCTGGCTCCACTAGCATTAAAGCCACGACTTCTGTACGAGGAGCTTATCCAAAAAATGTCTAATTTTCTATCTCTCTGGAGTGTAAATCAAGCTAAATTTATTCGAGGGCATGGGTTATGTTGGCTTTAAGGTCAACTGGGAATTATTGCGTATTTACATCCACATGCGATTTAAGAAAACATCACAGTAACAAGTCTTACGGGATCAATTTACACGATCTATGTGGCCAGTTCCCATGATCATGCCCTCAAACTCACTCGTGCAAAATATTTAAGCTAACCGGTAAGGAATAAATTTGTTACTGCTTTTTGGCATTAAATTCCTTATTGTACTGCCATATTTTTTCGAGTGTATATTTAATATTCAATGTACTACTGCAGCCGAATAGGCTTTAAATGTTCTACTTTTGGTTTCCGTTTAAAGGCTTTTGTTTCTGGTCTAGTAATTTTATAAAAACCGAACCAAACCAAATCAAAAACAAATAAGAAATAAAATTTAAATACAAAGCCTTGTCATACAATTTAACAACAACAACAAAACAAAATGTTTTTTAAAAATAGAAAACGAAGAGAAACAACTTTTAGACACTTACTTCAACAAAGGGGGGACCCTTGTTGCTTTACAAATCAATATCCATGGAAATGTATTGCAAAAATTAATTATCACACATGAAATAAATTTTTGTTCATATCTCTTGTGATATTGTGTGTGGTTTATGCAAGAGAATTAATACGATTTCGATAACAAATAAGTTTCGAAAAAAGGCTTACAATTCACACATCAAATCATGTTGATGACAAGACACAAAATTTCAATGAAATTAAGTTGACTTTCCATACAATTGTGAATTTCAGAAGAATCCTAGAGAGAGGTTTTTCTTTTTTCTTTACACCCACAAAAACAGTCAAGTCAACTTCACTTCACATTGGAATAGTTTACGAGTATTTTCTCAACTTCGTTTTGAAGAGCAAAACAACAACATTCTCTTGAGTATCTTGTGTTTTTATTCAAACCGAACGACTTCTTATGCAAATTAAAGTGGATTCATGCATGTGTACATACATATATGAAATGAAGGGGAACAAAATTAAACTTTATTATCTTGAAGCGTCATGCTAGAAAATGTACACACACAAGTTATATAACATTAAGGCCCCTCGCCCCCGCTATTTTAACTGACAACAAACACACCATCAACATATCCAGACTTATTCGCATATACATACACATATGAATATGAGTATGCAAATATATACGTACATACATACGTACGTACGTATGTATGTAAGTATTTATGATATTTTACAATTTAAATTGTGTTTGAAAAACTATTTTCTCAACGCGTTTTAAATTTATGCCACACTTTCCACTTCAAGAAAGTTATAATGAAAACGAATCAAGACAAAAACAATATGAAGAAAAATCATCATGCTAATTTGAATTGTTATTTTTAAATTTAACCAATATGAGTGTATGTGGCTTCAATTGAAAATTAATTAAACTACGGAAAAATCTAGGATTGTATACTCTTAATACTTTTTTATATCGTTTCCTCTCTTTAAACACTTCCTGTCCTTAAATTTGCATACAACAAAGTGAGTGTAAAACATCAACGAAATTTGTTTCTTCTTTTGAAAGGCCCACTGATGTCAGTATGTATGGAACGTATCATCGTTCAAATGTCCTACACAGCTTTTCTAGGTAATTTGCATCAAAAACCGTTAATTTTCCATGACTCATGGCGCATAAAAACGAGGTGAATTTGAACGATGGCATGGATTATGTTAGCTGTGAGAACCACTATGTCTAGTGGCTTATTCGCATACAACTGCGACTTAAGAAACCCCCACAAGAAAATATCTAACGCGTTCAAATTGCACAATTTCGGTGGCCAGTTTATTACAACTTCTTATTCTTCTTCTTATACGTTTCAAATCTCTCCTGCGTATGTCCAATCTGGCATGATTTGTGTGGCATGTAGGGTTTTGCTATTCAAATGATCTTTGGTAACCAAATCATGGAATTCAGGCCAAAAGAAGTTAGTCGGCAAATACTGCTCGCCGTTAAGAGTAATCACCGGGTCAACGTTGTGGCACGTTGATGTTAGCCAGCCTAAAATCCGCATCAAACGACTACTTTTTCAGTATGGGATCCCACGTGAATTGGTATTGCCACAAATTCTAAAATTTTGTTTGTTCACGTACCCACACATTCAGAAGCAGGAGTCATCACATACATACATAATTTGCAACCCTTCAGTCAGAATTACAACGTAGTTTCTAACACCACAGATTAAAGCTTAAAGTTGAATCCGAACACCAGATTTTTGGGAAACATTTTTCATTTACTCTCTGAGTTTTTGCCAGAACTCTGCTAAGGACAAATTGCCTCAGAAATATTTTTTCAAATGTCGTTTTGATGGCTGACCAGGGGTCTAATAAGCCAACATCCTGATCAATGTATTTTGATTTCAATAAAATTGAATTATAAATCGTGCTTCTATATTTCGGCAACTTTGAAAATCACCCACGCAATTAACAAGAAATGGTTGATTGGTTGACTAAAAAATACTCTGCTTTGCAAGCAAAAAATTCAAAACAACCCAATGGCCGATGATAGTGTGCTAAACTACAAGTGCCCAGGTTGTGGGTACCATTCCCACCAGAATCTTTGGTGTCTGTAATTGGTATGATCATTTGTGTGACTTTTTATGTGATTACTTACACCAGAAAAAAGAGAGTGGAGAATTATTACACTATACATGGGGCATAAAAAAATTCTCGCACACTAATTCCTTTTTTCCTTTTCTCCTATAAGTCATCTTGCCTGTTACCAACACAAGCACTGTATAAAGAGGACTCATCTCTTGTGGGCAGGTCACAGAAAAAATGTTTAATTTGGGAATTCATCTATTAGTTTAGTTTCAGTTGAAATAAAATACAGTAGAGCGTCAAAAGAAACTGTACATTAAAAAAAAAGTATAAATTACCGTTATTTTATTTTTAAAATTGTTTCATTTGCCGAGTTTAAAATTGAATACAAAAAAAAAAAAAATTACAAAAAAATTTCAAAATATTGGTCAATTTTTCGTCACCACTCTCTTAAGTGGTAAAGTTGGTTTGGTGATGTTAGGTAATTTTATCCTTACTTTGAGTTCCTGTATGACGTTCACTGTTACATTACTATTTAAGCTTGTAATGTTCGGAATTAATATAAAATAGGGTTCTCTGGACCCAAAGCTTTCTAGTCTCCAATAGTGTTCAAATCAATTCAGTAACGTAATGTTTAATTAACTTCGTATCAATCTGGTATTATTTTTAAAAATATCAAGACAAACATAACTTATCATACCCACCGCCTACACATTGTAGTTCGTTGTAGGGTATAAAAACCACAAGCCATGCACGAAATAAAATTTGTGCCATAAAAAAAGGTACAAAAAAAATGTAAATGTGCTGTGTATGGTTATGGGGCGAGAAAAACAGAGAAAAACACGGAGAAAAAATGTAAGTTTTCCTTTGTTATTATTATGCTAGTGTTTGCATTTATAGTTTCTCCCAACAATTTTTTTCAAACATTTACTTACACAAACTCAAATAAAAAAAAAAAAAAAAACTTATAAAGCAACCGTAGACCATGCCAACAAACTCAACACTTGACTTTGTAACCACTGCTACACGAACAGAAACATGCAGCAGGAAAAAAAAAACACAAAAAAAGCAACAAAAAAATTTAAGGGAAGACATAAAAATATAATGGCATGAGGCCACTGGTGATGGTGTTGGTGGTGATGGTGGTGGTGATGGTGGTGGTGCTCCTTCACCACTGGCTTTAACAATTTTATTCATAACAATTGTCTGGTTATTCTTCTTTTTTTTATTAATTCTTCCTTATTTGTTGTGGCCGGTTTTTTTAATGTGTATTCCTTGTTTCTTTTTCTCTTTTCCTCCTTTTGTTTTTATTGTCTTTTCTTATACACGTTTTTTCTTTTTCGGTCTTCATGCATAATTATAGGTCTTGGACTATACCCAGTACTATATGGATTTGCAATTGGCAAATACTTTAGGAGAACCGAATTGGGTGCCCGAATACAATTTAACACATTATTATGCCTTGAGTGATATATCAGCGATTTCCCTGCACAATTTTGTCGATCGTTTTACAGCAACGATGCTTCCTGGTTTGCCAAGTACAGTACAATTTCTTATCTCTTCTCTCTACCGCCCTCCCTCTCCCCTCTATTTTTCCATGTGTTTTTACTTTATTTAACTTATCTACAACGGTATTATTTCCATTTTCCATTTTCCATTTCTTTCTTTTTCCATTTTTTCACCTTTTATTTCCTTTTTGCCTCCATAAGCATTTGTGTGTTGCTTTTTATTTCCGTTTTCTTTTCCTTTTTTTCAATATTTTTTTTTTGCTTCTGAAATTAATTTCTTACTTTTTTTATAAAGTTTCAGTTTTGGCTGGCAGCCGTTGCCAAATGTTTGTTTATGCTAATTTCTTTGGAATCGAATTTTAAATGGCTGTTCTACTGTATGTATGTATGTATGGATGTATGTATGTATGTATCATTCCCCCGTGGTATCTACGGTGATATAGGTTTTGCGATTTTATATGCCACATGATTATGTGTGTGTGTGTGTGTGTGTGTTTTTCTTTAACAACACAGTTGAGTTACTGGATTTTTGATGGCGTGCCGGTATAATAGTAGCACGAGACGAAAACTGCCAGCGTGTGATTGTGAGTGACTAAGTGCCTGACTTGTGTTTTTCAATGTTGATAAAGCATTCTTAATTATATTTAAATAAAATGATTGTAACGTTTACCTCAATTTAAAGAGGATTTAAAGATTTAAAAGAACAAATTTAATGCCTACATAAATACACCGAACTTTGAAGTAAAATTGCCATCATCAAGAGGAAAACAAAATTTCGTGTGTCAATACCAGAAAAACGTTTGTGACTTTGTTTGTTTTTGTATTATCTTCAGGACCCTAAGGGTTTATAAATAACAATTTTATAGGAATCTTATTATTCCTATTATTGTCTGGAGGAGATATAAAAACCATCTTGTAAGCGGCTTTCAATCTATTTAGCATTCCCTAAAATATCTCTCCTAATTCTGTTGTCTTGATGAAACTCACACTGCCGTTTAGTTTCAGTAAAGATAACTTCCCTTCAGCTTTTTTCCCTAACAAATGATTTACGTTACCCAGCAGCCAAGACGTGAGACGTTCTCTTCTACAAAAATATTTATGAATTCACAATGACTGGTTAAAAGATCACTTCGTAATCAGAAGACATCTCCGGAAAGCCTCACGAAAGCCTCAAATATTTTCACACTACAATTTAGCAAGCAAATGTTTACCTATTCATTATAATTATTGTCGTCTAAAAGTGCCTTAGTATTGCAACATAGAACCTATCAATCCTTATCGGATTTCCTTGTAATATCTCCTCTAAATTTATTGCCCAGACAAGCTTCATAATAATGCGCGATGTCACCAAGAACAATTCCATAATCAGCCCTTGTTATGCTCCCCACTGTTTCGTTTTGAGATGCTTTATCGGATTTGCTGGTACTTTGTCGGATTTCCCCAAACTTCATATCCTCAAACTTTATCGGATTTCCTTGTAATATCTCCTCTGAACTTATTGCCCAGACAATCTTTATAACGCTGCTCGTTGTCAGCAAGAAAAATTTTGTAAACAGCTTCTGATATGCTCCGAAGTGTTTCGTTTTGAGATGCTTTATTACCTCACAGGTACCGAACATGTTTTATCATGACTCATTCGTATCATCATGGAATTCATATGTTGGCTTCGATAGTTTATTAATCTCTTTCTAAGAACAATTGCATGCCTAGCCCCTGATATGATTCCCGATGCATCGTTTTTGGAATCCATTAATGCCTTACAGGTTCCAAAAATATGTTCTGATGATTCATTCTTATCATCTACATGTTGTGTTCAATAGTTCGATGCTCAACTAAAACCTCTTTGTAAAAATAATTCTTTATCCTGATATGCTCCCAAGTGTTTCATTTTCGCATGCATTAATGCATCACTGATTCTAAAAATTTGTTTTGATGATTCAGTCTTATCGTCACGGAATCTACATATTGGGTTCAATAATTTGTTGCTCAATACAAATCCTAGTTAGGTTGGATGGGAGCGATAGCTTAGCGGCCCGTTATTACCCCACAGGTGAACGCAGTCTCTGTAGTGACCAAATTCTGCCAAAACCAAGGAAGAGGAATAAGTTGGTCAGCTCAATGGCTGCACTTATTATTCACATCCTTCCTTTAACAAAATTGTTTATTTCTTCAAATCCATTTGGTTTGATTTATTTTCCCTTTCATATACGTTTTCAAATATATGCCCCCACTCCACAGAAATATTCTGGCCCCTTAAATGGTGTTGAAGCTTTCCCTACCAGCTATCTCATTTGTCTGCCTATTGCCTTGAATTCCCACATGATATGGAATTAAAAAGAGGGTTACGCGGAGTCAGCTATACCTTACGATTTATCCTCGTAGGAGGCTAGTGCTTGGTTGGCGGCCTGACTGTCACATAGTATTGCATTATTTCGTCCCACGTACCTTTTATTGAAGTTAAATTGAACACATCTTTCGATTGCATGGACTTTCACTTAGAAAATATTCACAAGTTTCCCCATGAAATTTGAAGGTTTCATTCTGGTACCACCAACTTCCCGCTCCTGTCCTCAGATTCGTTGTTGATCCATTTGTATACCTCAAATGGGTATTTTTTTTTTTAAAGAACGGCAAAAAAATTATCAAAATCCGAGAGGAAAGAAGGGAGCTATCAGTGCCTCGATTCCTTAAGTTATGAAATCCTCCAATGAAATATTGGATTGTTTCCCATTATTCTCACAGTAGTCTCCAAAGACTCTAGTTTTTCACAACATATGCAGCGGACATAAATCCGCAGACCTACAGAACGCCTCTATAGAACAAGGTTTCATTGCCCCTAACACACAGTAGTCTCCATATCCAACTTTATTTCAGTTGTTCTCAGCTATGTTTTGTCCGCTCAAGCCAGACTAAAGTTAAATCGCCATAATGTAGTCCTCGAGTAACTCGTGTGTCTTCTTGGCTTACACGAGATTAAATCGGTTATGCAGAACATCAAAAGTGCCTATGCAGCTAGGTTTGACAATGTTTAAAGTGAAGTTTTTATACCTGCCCTTAGACTATCTACACATATCCTAAAGGAGCTATTTTCTGAAATCTGCATAGCTCAGACTGTTCCCACCGATTAGGTAAAGGAGCGAAAGGAGAGAGAGAAGACTTTAAGAGTTAAAATTCATATTTAATAGCATGATAGGTAAAATTGATTAGAGACTTCAAGGATAGCAATCCAAATATCATATGTACATAACATAACTGGTCATTACAACCCTTTAGTCCGGATTACGACCTAGTTTCTCAAATCTAAATATCATAGCCATTAATCTTGTACTGACCATATGGCTACCTTGCGAATTACCATGAGCAAATAAATCAGATGCTGAAATCAATCACAGTGTGTGGATTTATTGTCTTTCAGAAGTTGTTTGACAGACTGAATCACCAAAGCATATGGAAAGTTATTGATAGAATGGGAAACGCGCTAATGATAGGATCTGTAGACCTCAAGAAAAGTTTTTTAATATTGTTAAGTGTTACATAATTGAAGAAAGTGGTTACTCCCTGACTTAAAAAAAAACTTTAAAATATGCCAGTGTTAAAATTCAAAGTAGTCGCCGTGTGTAGTAGATAGTGTGTTGACTTATTAGACATGAGCCTCGGTTCAAATCTCCAGTCAGATATCTTAACGAAAAATATGGAAAAATATTTCTTCGGCGACTACCTCTTAGAAAATTTTCGGGCAAAAACTCTGGGTGTGAAATAAATTTGCGAATGAAAAGTTTCTCAAAAATTCTGTCGTTCAGAGTCGACATGAAACTGTAGGTCCCTCCACTCCACTGTATAAAAATTAACGCACACAACATAAGTAGTGTAAGAAACCAGGTCGTAATCCTAACTAAAGGGTTGTAATGACCAATTACGTACGTTCGTACTTCACTTTGGCAGAAATATTTTAAACACAGTCTCTGGAAGATGTCACATGAATGCAATTCATTAAATCGAAAGATTGTAATTTTATTTCAAAATTTCTTTTTTAAACTTCCTTTTAAAATTTCTAATCGCGATTAAAAATTATTTTTAAATGCCGCTGCAACAAAGTCTAGTGTTTTCTTCCAATTATTGCAAAATGAACTTCTATAGTCTCCAAAGAATATTTCCCCCTTCATTCTTCTATTGGTTCTGCACTCCATTATCTCCGTTATCTCTAGCCATTACAATGATAGTGCATTTTGTTTTTGCTGTGTCTTACGTGACTCAAATAATTTGTCGAAAGACCACAACGTTAGCGATTACTATGCTATTACAGTCGTAAACATCGTTGTCATAAATAATTGCTCAGCTAATGAAAGATGTGTGTTGTGATAATGAAAACAATTGTTGCTTTTAGTCCTGCCATTAATCGATACAAGCACATGTACACATACATACGTACATATGTATGTATGACTATACGATATAAGTCTGTATGTGTGTTTACATACATACATACATGAACATAAAGAATATTTATGTCACAAACATTTAATTGTTAATGGTAACAACAAAAAGCCAATAAAAATAAAGAAATGAAAAAACAACAACAATTTATTTACAGCCATCATACGAATTTATTTATTTATTTATTTATAGAGGAGAGAGAATTTTTATTAAAAAAACAAGAAAAAAAAAAACAACAAAAAAGAGTACACCAGTCTGACATTTTAATACACCTTGATAAACCGCTTGTGTTTTTGAATGGTGGTTTATTTATTTTTGTTTTTCTCATTGTTGTTGTTGTTGTTCGTGTTCTTTTTTCTCTGTTTTTCTTCTCTCTTTCTGAGTTCATTATTTTAATTTACCACTACAAGGTGCAAAGTTCATCTACGTGACACTTGTTGATTTAAATGGGTGTCATATAATAGATACATTAACACATACACGATTACGATATTCAGTTGACATACATGCACATGCGTGTTACATTTACACACACACACACACACACACACACATACCCATATTTAAATTATTATCCTCGTAATTTATCAAGGGTCAGAATATTTAATGAAATTAACCATAATTAAAGTTAATTTTTTGAACTTGTTGAACATGTTGGCGATAACGCAGTCATTTTTAGATATTCTTGTGTGTCACAGACACATTTACATGGTGTGGTGAATAATTTAATGACACTTCATATGGTAGAACGTACGATATATTAAAGGACAGGGTAGTACAATAGTAGTGTGATATTTTTTTAATATGAAAAATAATTTTTAATTGCAAAATTTTTTGCCAGAAATCAGAATCAGAAGTCGCCGAAGAGATATTTTCTTCATACTGGGGTCAGCACACTACCTACTAGACCACGGTGACTTATTTCCGGGAGGTATGACAGACGCCACAAATGGGCTGCTCTGATTCATTCTCATCATCATAGAATCAACATGTTGCACTTGGAACAAGCTCCAGCTTGAGTAATTGTAGTCTGAGCATACAGGGCCCTATCGAGAAACCAGTAATCAGTTTCAAATTATTTCTTCATCGTCTAATCCATGACTTTAATCTCCTTTTATTGTAATCTTCGCGAAAAATATTTGATTGCCTTAAATCCACTTGGTTTCAGGAGAGTTTTTTGCTTTTTTAGCTGCACCTCTGTTGAGCATATCTTTCCTAACATCCGCTACCACATCACAGATGGGTTCTGAACCCATCAACGGCTTGAAGGCTCCTCTGCTCGCAAGGCTCATCTTCTTATTCATTTCCGCGAATTTCTACATGATTTGAGACTCAACAGAGGATAATCTTTTCTGCTTACTTAGCTGCTTCAGTTTCTTCAGACAGTCCTCTGTCCGATTCCTCCTCTTAAGAGCCGAGTGCTTGTATGGCAGCCTGATTCTCAGATACTAAACAAGTTGAATTGAGAGCACATTTTTCGATGATACCCTTGACTTTCGCTATATGGTGGAGATATTATGTTTTGGGAACTCCTGGAACTATTTCAAGACGCGTTCGGAACCCATCTGTATACCAAAAAATAGTTCCTCTTTTAAAACTGCATTCATGTTTGTTACGAAGTTTCGTTGCCAAGCACTTTTCAAAATTTTAGGGTCTGCTAGCTCTATCTAGGGGACATTTAGCCAATCTCACTAATGAATTGTTTATTAGGCTTGTCTTCTCTCATCAATCTAAACATGGTATCTAAAGCATTGGTGTTCACAGTGTGAATCTCAAAAGAGCTTAGCTTTAACACATGCAGCTTTAACGAACTGAATTCTAATACAGCTTTCAGCGCGATGTTGAACAGGTTCATATTGTTCCTGTCTTATCAACACACGCTAGGCTTAGTGATTTGTCTAAATTTAATTGAAATGATTTCAGATTCATTCATGTCCATTCTTGTCCAGACAATTGCCCGATAGATCATTGTTGGCCTAGCCATCATGGCATAAGTCCAGTGCATAATTTCTTGATTGCATTCCCAGGGCTTCCTGGATGTCTGAACTTTCCTGAGATGCTCTCTATAGTCTCTCTAATAAATTGACATGGACGGCTCTTACTAGCCAGTGATATCTACAGATATTTGACCTCCATTTTCTATG
>QOCX01004256.1:0-15166 GCA_005959815.1 Sarcophaga bullata | reverse complement strand
TCTTCAGTCGGAATTACGATTTAACTTTTCACACCATTTATGTTGTGTGTATTAATTTCATAGATGACAGGCGAAACGCATTGTTTAAAATCGACCAATTTATGAGAACTTTTTCATAGAAATTTTATTTACTCTCATAGTTTTTGCCAGAAATCTGCTAAGAGGAAGTAGCCGAAGAAATATTTTTCATATAATCATTCATTTTGTTCGAAATGTTTCACTTGGAGTATGAAACGTGGCCTCACGTCTAATAAGACATTATACCACCTACTAGACTATGGTGATTATTTTCTTCATGAATACAAAACCAATTAAAACTATTTAGTAAATAATGCTTGAAATCTTTTGATATACTGTCAGAAAAATTTGTTATTTTATCAATGCTTCACAATAACATAACATAACGAAACATAGAAAAATTTCTAAATTTTTTAGAAAATTATTCAAAAAAAATTCATTTCAATTCTTTAATACTTTCTTTAGAAATAATTGATTTTTAATAAAATAAACTTCGAATTGTTTATACTTCTCAGATTCCTGTTCCTTTTGTAACATGTTGCATGTTTAGCAAAACATACAAACAACCTAGTAAACTAAACATTAATCTCCAATGCAAACACGTCATGACATTTCTAAACAGTTCGGTTTTCCCTTTAAAACAGGAAATACCAACACTGCAATGTTGTTGTTCAGTTTTACAGTCCCCTGCGTTAACAGCTTTTGCAGCTGGGATCATTTTAATTAGATCTTCCTGTCCTTCCTCTTCTACAGTTTGTCTCACTTTCGTTTCAAATTTCGAAATCAGAACAGGAACTCTTTACTCCTTATTTTTTTTTTTATTGTTTTGTTTTTTTTGCCTATCCTTTTGACTCTGTAATATTATAAAATAGACACGAATCCGGGTTAATGCACGTTTAGATTTCTACACATACCTGAGGAAAATTTTTAATTTTCTTTCGCATTTTGACTGCTGTATTTTTTTCAAATTGTTTTTTTATTCCTGCAGAAATAAGTAAATAAATAGAAAAAACAAAAACAAAAAAAAAAAAGAAAATGAATCTGCTATTCTCTCTCTGCTGAACCGCAAGAATAAACATTAGAAACATTTTTTTTTTTTCGAAATGTCAATTGAAGCTTTTAAAGCTGCAATTTAAGATTTCGCTTGATTTTTTTTATTTATTTTTTAAGACTTTAACAAAACTTTAGTGTAAAAGGATCTTTAAAGTAAATTTATAAGGCAAACACTCATACTAATATTAAATAGTTTTTCTCAAACTAAAAAATAAAACAGAATAAATTGCTTAAATTAAAAACAAAGTGTTTTGGTTATAATATTTTTTTTATTAAGAATACATAATTAAATTTAAAATTATAATATGACAGAAATATAATAAGTTTTTCAATTATTTTTAAACAATTTTTTCATGCTGCATGTCAGTTTTAAAAATTTTACTTCAATACAAACCAATTCCTGCCTTAAAAAAAATAGTTAAAAGAATGCCTATACCTTTAATAATACAATTTTTGCTGATCGATTCTAGAACTGACCTAAAAAAGATAAAAATGAAAATAGTTGTATTGCGAATTAAATTTAATGAGACAAATTATTATGACATCAAATTAATAATATACTGAAAAAGAAAAAGTTTCCACTAAAGTATCATATTGTTAAGGAAAATGGAAATGCGTGGTAACATTGTTTAAAATTAAAATGTATTAACACAAAGCTGCGAAAACAAAACAACGACTGTTTATTTTATCTAACAAATAAACAAATATACAATATATGGCAGCAACAACGTCACAGCAGCCACCGTATTCTATTCACGGAAGAGTGAAAACACAGTAAACAACAAGCAACCAACAACACTGTAAGCCGACGAAACATATGCGTATAAGTAACGATGCAACAACCAAAAATGTTTACATTTAATAGAGATTTCGTAGCAAGGCGAAACCATCAAAAGGAACTGTTCCCTACAACAACCCTCTCAATCGTTTGTATGCCTGATGTCTACCGCTGGGATTGGAACCGTGGCTTATGTGTCTACCATAAGCCAACACAAGAATACTAGACTCACGCGCGTATAGGCCGTAGATATTGGCGTTATGATAGATATCCTTGTGAGTGTACTGCTGTAAATAATTAAATTTTTTTTCTGTTTTTTCTTCTAGTCCACTTTCGTTGCATTATTTCAATAGGACTTTTAGAGCAGATTCCAGTAATTCCATGACTTGCATGATGCTCATGTACTACAACAGTTATTACAGTTTTGAAAAAGGCTTTATTAAAGCCAATAGTGCTCAGCGGTTTTACTTTCTAATGGTGATGATAATGATGAAACAGAAAATACATTGTCATCAGATTCTTGCTGTTATTAATTTAATTAATATTTTAATTAATTAATACTACAATCTAAAGCAAAAAAGCAACAACAAAAAATGATGAATACAATTGCATCATATTTCATTTTAAAAAGTTTAGCAAGTAATTTTGCTTTTTTTATTATGATTTCATAAATAAAATGATTTCAATTAAATTTTTTTCCATTTTTTTTCAGTAATAATTATTAATTGACAGTTTTAAAATAATTACAATTTAAAATATTTTTTTTTTATTTTATTTTTTTGCAATCACTTTAAATATTATAAAACAGTGTGATAAAAATAATCACAATAATTCCTGGTTTTTATCCAGCCATACATATAATGTTTTAGACCGTATTCGTATTAATATTTCATGTTCATAATCCCGGGCTTATTAGTATTGGTTAGTATGTATTTTCTTTTTTTTACCATTTTTTTGCCATCATCAGTCAAATTTTAAATAAATTGTATACGTTTTCGTTTATTTTTATTCGATTTTTTTTTGTTTTTTCTGCTAAGCCACCAATATGTCTCGCATTAATACCTGGGCATTAAGTTATCACAAAAATGTTCTCTTCTTTTTTTTTTAATAAAATTTTTTTGTTAGATTTAAAAAAAATTATACACGCATACATGCACAAATCCATGTAGATTTATTTTAAAATGTTTGCAATATTTGTATATTTTTATTATAATTGAATTTAAAACTTATTTTTATTGAACTCGGGTAATTGTTAGCAATAAAAATTAAATTTTATTTGCCAATTTCTTTTTTTTTTTGTTTTTTTTTTTTCAAACACATTCTTTCAAAAGTTGGTTAAATGAAATTAACTACTGCTCTGGGAACTATAATGTTAAATAATATTGAGTGTGTGTGTGTTTTATTTTTAACAATTTATAATAATTAAAGCATTTGTTTATTTTGAAACAATAGCACGCTTCAAAATAAATTGAAAGATATTAACAAAATTAAAATAAAAATTGCACAATTCAGGTCAGCTTAACATTTTTTGTAATTGTTTTAATAATCTTTAATTTTTTAATTCATGTTGTTTATTTTTTTTCTCAAATACTTGGTATAATAAAACTAAATATCTCATTAATATATGATCGTTGCTAGTGGTAGTGTGTTTATCATGCTTATTAGACATGAGAGAACGGTTCAAATCCCTGGTTAGATATCTCCAACAAAAACGAAAATGAAAACTACTTCTTCAGCAGCTAGCTTTCACTTACTTCTTTCTTCTGAGAGTTAATAAAATTGCCGGCACTCATTGCTAAAATTAAAACACACAACACAAGTGATGTGAAAAGCTAGGTCATGAATCTCACTGAAGGATTGTAATGGTCTAACGAATTATGCATGTATGTATGTAGAAAAGTAATCTGTATTATGTATTCGATATATAGGCTGCAGGACTTCGTAATCAAAACAACTCCATTCTATAGCCCCATGCGTAGTTGACTTTGAGGAAATATAAAGGTCAAAGGGATTTGTGAACTGGTCCAACCAATGATAGTGCCCATAGAAATATAACAACTCAGGGATTGTTTTCTATCTAATAGCACACATGTTGGCGAAACAAATTGCTGCAATCACGCCATTGGGACTAAACTTTACAAGAGCATGGAAATAAAAACTAAAGAGATGGTGATGCAACAAATCTTGAGTATAATTAATCTGGAAAATTTCAATTTACAATTCACTGGTTATCCTACTTCTAAAATGAAAGTACGGAATAGATGACATGGAATTACAACTCCCAGAACCCGTTATCTGCCGCACATGTTGGTTGAAACAAGTTGCTGCAACCACACAATTGAGACTAAGAGCCACAAGACCTTGGAAGTATAAAAGCTATGGTAATGCAAACTTCTTGAGTATAATTAATCTGTAAAATCCAATTTATTTTGCAATCCACTAGTTAATTTGGATTTAGAGTGAGTATATCGACTAGAAGATAACGGATTAAATCTCTCAGAACCCGACATCAGTGTGTATACATTGAAACTGAGCTAAGCCTTGCAATAGCTGCTGTAACAGCTTATTCAAATAAATTGACACGTGAGGTTAGTATTCCCCAACCAATAGAGCAAATGGCATTTTTACAAACTTCAATCATTTGCAAATGAAATATGGGACAATTAACTCATATGTAGAGAGAATAGACAGATCTGAATCGGCATGAATTTATTCAGAAATAGAATTTGAGTTAAACTTTACGAGATTTCGTCTCACAACCCCCATGGCAGTGCACCGGTACATAGAGCAAACGCCTGCATTACTAACAATATCTTACAAAGAATTTTGCGCAAGCAGTGAAGACAAGAAATAAGACGAGGCCAGAGAGCACATGCCACAAAGGATCCTAATCAGTCTTCAGCTAGCATTCCACTGTAACGGTTTACCGTATAAATGCTTATTTAAATACCTTATTTAAACAAATGATTTCATGAGAAAAATTTTATAAATTTCTTAATGTGTCTCGAGGCTTAATAAATTTTATTATGAAACATAAAAATTAAGTGGCTGGTGATGGTTTATCTAACCGCTAAGCTGCTAGCATTCGTTTATGAAAACTGTCATGTAGTCTCTGACCAAAAGACACAATTTGTTTGTTTTGTACGCCTTTTTTTCATCGTTTTTATTACGAAAGCTTTTGTTTTATTACATAATTGTGTGTAACTTGTGTAAAATATACAAAACAATTAATTAAAATTAATTACGTTTCTTTTAGTCGTTTTAGTTACAGTTGTTGCTGTTACAGTTGTTGTATATTGTTCATGATGCTACTGTGCTAATGTTGTGTGCTGATGTTCTTCAATTACCACTTCATAAAAAAAAAAACAAAAACAAAATCAAAAAATAAAAAATAAGGAAATGAAATAAAGTACCACAAAAAATAACAGCAACCAACCAACCAACCAACCAACATACAAACGCTAACTTTAATTCTAACTGGCATCATATAGTGTGTGTGTGTGTGAAAGAAATTTACTTTCACGCTGTTTACATGATGGGAAAAAACCATAAAAATTACACTTGAAGACTTGACAGCCTAGAAAATAAGCTTAAAAAGATGGCAGAACATTTGCAAAGGTTGCTTTGTTTATGAAAGGGTATTATTTACTTCAGCAGGATTTTAAAAGTGCTGCTGGAAAATGTGAAAATTGATATGCAGACATCAGGCTTTTATAAAAAATATTTTAAAACAGCCATTTTCTACGAAACAGTTGGAACACTCAACAGGCTAGAACAGGCACTAAATTTAAAGCATTTTAAAGTATAAGCGTTTACAAAACAAGCAGACGTATTGTCAAGAACCAAATACAATTCTCAATAAGCAGTCCTTTAGTTGAACACGTTTCTAGTGAGACATATGATTGTAGACAAAGCCATATAGGCAAACATGATATGCCATCAGATGGTATGTCATTGTAGATTGATTTGAAGAGACTTCAATTCTCATCCAAATATAGGAAAATCATTCAATATGAAAGAAGGCTTGTTGCAATGGCCTCAATCACATGAATTTCTAAAAATTCTAGAAATTTCTGGCAAAAAGCAAAACAAATTAATGGAAAACTAATTAATTTGAGTTGAATTTATTAAAATCCTAGACTCCTTAGAGTAACTAAAGGAACTGATATTTGAATCCAATTGCTAAGAAATGTTTCGAAAAAATCTTTTGTGCCGAGTCCACTTTCAACTATAGATCCAGCCACTCACAAAATTAACACACACAGCATAAGTGCCATGAAAAGCTACGTTGTAATCCTGCCTGAAGGGCTGTGTGTTATGTGTCGAATGGGCCATCTTTCGGTTTAAATATAAACCATCGGTTATTTCGAATCTGACAATACTTATGTCATTCTATTCTGTCACAAAATTCAGTACCTTATCTCCACTTAACGTAATAATGCACGAAAATGTAATCCAAAATTTGATCAACAGTGCCCAGTATACGCGAGTTTGTGAAAAACTGGTTTAATGGCCGTTTAATTAGCCGACATTGTGATGCGACTTCGTTCAACAATTTTCTTTAGGCCACCGTTAAAGGAATATGTTATGCTGAAAAACTGGACACAATTGAGCATTTGAACAACAACATTCATGAGGGCATTGCCGACATACGAGGTTCAATCCCTGGCTCCGACATCTGGAACAGAAACAATATTGAAAATATTTCTTTCGGCGGCCTCCTATTAGCAGACTTCTGCCAAAAACTGTGTGAGAGAAAAATAAAACTGTCGATAGAAGTTACCGAAATCTGTAGTTCGATGTCGACGTTAAACACACACAACATGAGTAGCGTGAGATGCTTGCTTATAATCCTGACTAAAATATTTCAATGATCAATTCAATTTAACAGTAGATCTGGAATTTGAAAATTTTTTTGAGATTTTCTTAATTTAGATGAGTTAAGTGTTGTTTACCTAAGATACGCTTAAGGATTGTTTCATGTTCAGAGCCACCTTCTAGCTTAGCGAACCTCCTCAACTAATTAATAATCTTATCAAATTTGTCTCTGATACCAACACTTAGCAAATGAATCCTAGTCAAGCAATGCTTTGTATTGGAATACCCAGAACATTGTTAGAGATGCAAGGATAGAATGCTCAATTTAGGTTGAAACACTGTTAATCTCTCATCATCTTTTTTCTCGAGAATTGATAGGAAAAAAGTTTTCTTTTCAATTATAATTAATAAGATAAACAACACAACTGGAATATATTTTGGTTACCGCATCTAAGGCCTCCATACTTGTAGTTTAGCTCACAACCAACTAGACCATCGGGTCTTAGTAATAACTAGGCCAGTAGAATTGGCAACGTTTCTTATTCTAGAACTGAACAACAAAACTGACCGCGAAAAAGAAGAGATAAAGCATGAAGGTTTTGGTTTTATAAAACGTTCTACTGTCTTAGATACTGTCTGAGATACATGAGAGTTGTTACCTACTTGTTTAAGAAATCTAGTGGAAAATTTCTGTCTTCAAAACAGTTATGAAATCTTTTTGAAATTCAAATATTGAAATTTAGCAACATTGCCTATGGTATTCACTTTGCTTTATCCAAATATTTATAAATCTAGTGTAAGGAGAGCACTTTAAGATGTCAATTGAAAATTATGGCCAATAAAGCGGTCAACGATGAATGAAAGAAAGAAAAAAATCACTTTTTTTTATTGTATTGCTGCACGTTACAATTGGCTAAAGGATAATAAATAAAAATAAAAAATGGCAAAAAATGACATTAAAAACCAACAGCATTTTATTATTTTTCCTTTTTTGCATTCCCATCCACGCACATAATTTATACGCTTCTCGAAAGGATATCAAAAGGATAAAGCAGAAGCACATCCAAAGAGTATGTTTAAGTCGTATCAACATGCTTATTGCCAAGTGGTGAGTATGAGAATGTTTTGCATCATCATATTTATTTAATTTAATTTATTTTCATTTTTTTTATTGTTTAAATCCTAATTTCACTCATGAGTATAATTTTGTGAATTTTCAAAAAACAAATTTTTTGAATTTTTATCTTCAAACAGATAAAAACGGTGAAGAGCTATCTTTCAAACTGTCGATTGGCAAAAGGATTATGTGTGGTGAGCTTTGTTAAGTCACTGTGTTCAGAAACATGTGTGTTGTTCTGTTTTACATAATTTATGTTGGGGAAAGAGAAAATAAAAATTTCTTTCTTTATATTTCATAATGCACAGTTAAAAAGTAATTATTAACGATTTAGTCGATAAACATGCTGGCGTTAAGTGTTTATTGTGTCGGTTACTTTTTTTTTTTTTTTGTTGCCTTTTTCTAACACAATAAAAATCGAATTATTTTATCGTTTTTAAGCCATTCTTTATTCACTCGCTTTTGACTTGGGTGAAAACTCTTTGTAATGAAGTCTTTGTAGTTTCTTTTTCTATCTTTTTTTTTTTTTCCTTTCAATTTTGTGAATTTTTATTTATTTTTCTAAGGCTTTGCACTACAATCTATTGATGGTATTCCCATTGTATTTGCCTTGTCAAAGGAACAAAAACAGTTTCAAAGTATTTTCAAATTCGTAATTGCGTGTATCTGTTAATGTTTGTTTATTTACGATGTAAATTTTAATGCTTTTAAGACAACGCTTTTAAGACAATGCTTTTAAGACAATCCGTGGGGGTGCATTTTGTAATATTTTAATGGCAATTTAATCCCTTACATACCTACAGATCCTAGTCTATTATTTATGTGTGTGTTCAATTAATATGTGAAAATTACACTTTCATATAAAATATTGAAAGCATTATTCCTACAATAAGGCCCCATACACATCATCAATTGTGAAAAATAAAAAAGCATTCAAAGACGGCAATTCTGATTACAGTTTTTCGTGAAGGTGGCATGATACTCGTCGCTCATATGGGTAGAAATCTAACTAGAACGAAGAGGAGAGCCAATTTACATCACTATTTGGGCTAATTAAACGATCATCAACGTTTGACGCAATAAATCGACTATGGCAGGAAATTGTGGAAACATCCTTCACATCAATACTACGAGAGAGCGTACAAAAAATCGGTATTATGGTGCGATAGACCACTCCATTAATTGCAATGGTTGCACCATCCTCATATTAAAAAAAAAAAATGGGCAATTATGCCTCCGTTTTACTAGCTGCACAAAACTCATTACAGTAATGAGTGCTTTGGCCTTTGTAAGACCACGTGTACGTTTCCTGAGCCCCAAATACGGCAATTAAGCTTATAACGTACCCACCAATATAAAAATGAGCTTCATTCGAAAAGATTATTTTTTCGTTTTGTGTTTGACATCATCGTGTTATTTCTCGTTGGTCCAATAAATTCCAACGTTGCTCAAACACATTGTGTTATCCAGTAAGAGGCAAGCCTCCTCGGCATTATCCTCTCGTCATTTCGAATTCTGGATGAAATCAACGAATTCCCTTATTGAAATATCTTCACCAATGCCTAGATATTCAAACGTTCTGTTACCCAAAACCGATGACGTTTGTTCTGAAGTACAGAGCAATCACCTAAAAAATGTTGTACCAATTTTCGTTTCTTTCACATCTTGACAGCTTCGGCAGCAATCCTGCTGAGATATATCCAGTTTGTCAACGAAACTGCTAATAATACAGTATCCCGTTAGAATTAGTTTTCCAGGGTAAACGATTCTTTTGTCGAACTCAAGCAATTTCCTGGATTTTCTGCTGTCCACTGCTGGATGCAAAAGTTTTTAAATTCGATTGGAGCACCCATGGTTTGTTGGATTCCATGCTGGTTTTTTCCGATTTGTGCAAATTATTATTAAAGCTTTAGCTTTTAGCTAACCTAAGACAAGAACTTAACAGCTAAGAGCGAATCCTTACTGTATGATCAGTAGCTCGCCATGAAGATTGAGATACACAATGCGACCGTTCTATTCCAATGTGGCCGTTCTATGGTTAGAACAGATTGGCTTGCACAAAACAACTGGTTTCGTCTCCCAGCACAAAGAGAAAATATGCTTTACATTACAAAATAGTTTTTAAAATTTGATCTCTGTCTATTATTTAAACATTTAAGACTCCCCAAAAATCGAATTTTCGGCATAATTATTTTAAAGGTCTTTTTAAAAGTACAGTAAATCCAGTGTAAACCTATTACAATAAACTTTTTCTTTTCATTTATTTATAAAATCAACACAATTTAAATCTTTCTAATCCCCAATGAACGTCGGCCAATATTTTTGTTTTATACGAAACCAATCCTTTCTTTTTTTCTTTCTTTTTCCTTTTGCTTTCTGAAGATATTACCACCCGTATCGCTTACGATTTTATAAACATTTTCATTTGATTATATGCGAAATGAAAAACCTTAAGGATATAAAATAAAGTGAAATAAAAAACGAAAAATGAATGAAAAATAAAAGAAATTGATACTCAATATGCCAGAACCACCACCATTTCTCTGTCTCATCATCATCATCATTTTTGGTAAGAAACCAAAATACAAAACGGGAGGGGGGGGGAGGGGATAAGAAAACGTATAAAATTTATGTGTTCTTTTACTTGCTTGTGAACTAAATACCATAAATTAAATTGTTTTCGTTTTATTCATCGTTCACATTTTGAATTTTTTTTATTTCTGGTGTGTGCTGGGTGACTGTGGCTGTTGCTGTCGCTGTTGCTGTTGCTTGTGGATTTAGGATGTTAAAGCACAGTAAATTTTTATTATTTTACTTACTAACTGATTATTCCTTTCTTTCTTTCTTTTTTTCTTTTTCTTTTCAAATCCTTAATATCTCGCATTCAAAAATTTATATCCAACTGTGATACTTTCACTTGTACACTGACACACATTCACACCCTTAGATGTGTTTGCCTATCACATACATATACGATGGCAGTTATTCCCTACACTCTCTTTGCGAACATAAAAAAGGTGGCAATTTAATGGTGTTGTATAGAAAAAAAAAAAAAAGCAAAAAAAAATTCACAAAAACGTGGGCATAGCAAGAAGTCAATTTGATTTCCGGCATTAGCCAAAATGTTAACATTATGTCTTTTACATCCCCCCTCATACTTTTCGTTCTCATATTGCCCCTTGTATTTGTGAAAATTATCCATCTATCAAATAAAATTCGCCTAGTTTTCTTTTCCATTCGCTCGTTCTTCCTTTTCGCTATTGTTGTTAGTTGTTATAAGGATAAAGTTTTTTTTTTTGTTGTTTTTTTGTTTTTTTTTTATTTGATTTGGTTTTCCTTTTCAAAAGCACTAGGCTATTAGTATAGTGTTTACAACATTTCCGTTTATTTATTGATTTGTAAAGTAATTTCGTATGATTTTCTTTGTACGTATTACCACACCAACAGAAACATTCCTAAGTGCCAATACGCAAGGCAGGCATATTAAATTTTTGGTTAGTGTGGGAGAACATAACTGTTAAAACGTAGTTTGGCTTTTAGGCTTTGATATCAAGGGGGCCTTTTCAAATTCTGTTCATATCAGGGATACAGAAATTGAGTTGTATTTTGAATATTTTTACACATACACGTACGTATGTATGCTTTAATTAAAGTTAATGGGTTGGCATGAGTATATCAATCGAATAAAACAGAATCGTGTTCATAAAATAAAGATTTAATAATCATTGTTTAAACTGCAGCAATAAATTAAAGAAAACAAGACCACAAGTTTTCTTTTTGTAATTGAAGTCGATACAAGACTGGTAACCGTCTAACTGACTTATATAGTATCAATCAATCATTATTCCATAGCTAAGCAGATGGACATCGTGGTTGACTCGTGGCGAACTCCAGACCAGACATTAAAACGGAATATGAAAAAATATTTCTTCTTTTCACGCATAATTCTAAAATTACTTAAATCAAAATCACAAAGAAAAGTTTCTCAAAAATCTGTTGTTTGTGGTCGTCTTTAAACTATAGGTCCCGTACTCATTTGTCTAATTATCATACACAACATAAGTGATGTGAGAAGCTCGGTCGTAATCCTAACTGAAAAGTTGTAATAACCAATTATGGATCGCTAGCCCTTTATTCTCTCCTAAGCCAAGTATGCATATAACATTTTAGTCCTAAGGCTACGTTAGGTACTACAAACAGAGAAGTACGACAAATCCATATTAACGTAGAGGCATGATCGTTCTATTTTTCCCGTAAGAGGAAGTAAGTAACTGTATCGCTACCTACCGGGATGATATAGCATAATATTAGATGAACTTTCATTATCATTTTTACGGGTTTATGTAAATCTTCTAAATGTTTTCCATACGCCAGGCCAACTAAGTTCTCTAGAGAGTACCTATATAGGCCCTTTTCTGTTTACGTTACAGACAATGCAAATGAGAAAAATTGTCGGGAGTAAATTAACTCTTCTAACTATAGAACGACCACATCAAAAGCTTTGTAGTTTATTATCTCATTAAGTTTATTCCGATTTTCGTAAAGTGCTGCATAATGCGAAGGAAAGACTTTGATCATAATGTCATAAGTTCCTGACTTAGGTTAGCTTAGGCTTAGATTTTCTTCACTATGTTCACATATAGTTAGGAGCAATGGTTATCACTTTATATTGTGAAATGTAACCAATTACATTCACACGTATACATACATATGTACATACATAAGTGGTCATTAGAACCCTATAGTCAGAATTACAACCTAGCTTTTCAAATCACTTATGTTGTGTTTACTACTTTTATACATGAGCGTCGGGGCTTACAGTTTAAAGATCAACTTCCGAATGCCAGATTTTTTTGAGAAAATTTTTATTTTTATCAGAGTATCTTGCCAGAAAACTGTGCTGTACAAATTCGCTAAGAAACATTTTTTGTATTTCATTTTGTTGGAAATGTCTTATCTAGGATTTGAACCGTTTAATAATGCAACACACTGCCACTAGACTACTCTACATTGGAAAATTCGGACAAATTTTTTCATTTGTTATAGAAAGCTTTCGCAAATACTTGACATTTACGGTTTAAATATTGTACAGTAGAGATCACTGATCAATGGTCTGCCTTGATAAAATCATTATGAAGAAAATAACACAAAAGGTCTATAAATTTGGGGGTTTGAGCTAAGGTTCGTCTCGTTAATAATAATCGTTAAATATTTTTCAATTTTCCAATACGCTTAAGCTTACTTTTGTACTTTAAATTTCAATTGTAACGATATCCTTGATCATTAAGTTATTCTTGAAGTAGAAACAACTCTCTGATATCCGTTTAATCGATTCAACCACTTTAGTCTGCGAGATATAGATTTTAAAGTGGATATAAATCACAAAGTAAACCCCTACTTACTCTTTGAACTTAATGCCCTTTATTACAACCCCTGCATATTGTCAGCAAAATGAAAACATGTTTAACAGGCTCATCAATTTCCGAATTGTTTCAGCAACTGCTGGTCGTTGCAATGAAGAAGTAACGTTCAAACGTTCATAAAGTATGATTTCCTTTAGCAATTACACTTGTAACGGTAATAGAAAAAATATTAGAATGCTAAAAGAATGAGAATACTTGAAAGAATAAATGAATGAAGGAATGAAATTTTAGCCAAGTCAATACATTATGGCTGACCAGAGCGGAAGTGGGTATTAAAAATTATCGCATATATTTCTAGGCAATTTATTACCAATTTGCCTTCTTATGGCTAATTCGTTTTATGCTTGACTTTTATTTTCATTTCGTTCCATTTTTTTTTTTTGTTTTTTTTTTTTTTTTGTTTTTTGCCTATCTTGTTTTTTTGATTGTGTTACCAGCACTATCTACACTCGTTACTACACTTGTACTTGTGATGTGCTAGACGATTTGGCATTAAAAATTTCCTCTGTTGATTTTCTTTTTTCTTTTCTTTTTATGGCAAGGCAGTCATTCATCAATTTTATTTGTGGATGCTTCTATTCTCATTTCCTTACGAGTTTTTTATACTTACAAAGGTTACAGCAAGCAAGACAAGCATTTAGCATAAAAAACACATCGGTTGGTTTATAGCCAACCATCATGATGTTTACGTCCATCGGCTGTTGTTCTGGCCTGGCCTGGCCTGTTCTGGCCTGTTCGGCATCTGGGTCATGAAATTTATCCAGCGACCATAAAACATGAATGTTTTTATTGTCTTGTGTTTAGGTTTTCACTTTTTTGGTTTGGTTTTTTTCTCATAATTTTTTTTATCTTCTTTATCCTTCGTATATAAAAAAAAAAGAAGAAAAAAAATAATTTCTATTAAAAAATTAAGACACCATAACGAATTGTAGTAGTATCGACAAGATCTTTGACCTTGTTCTTTGTAGCCAACACATTCCCATATATATTTACATAAAAAACAAAACACTTTTTACAGTGTAGTGTGCTTAAGCTTAAGGATGTAGGAGTAAAATTATTTCTAAATAAACAATGAAAACAAAATATTGCGAACTCAAAGACATGCAATGTTTAATTCATTAGGAATACTCAAAAAAATTGCTGTTTTTTTTAAGAATGAACACTAGATGGTGTTGTTGTTAATATGTATATCGGGATCATTCAAAGGTAGCAATTTTTTTTTTTTTTTTCTTTTGAGCGTAAACACTCCTTTGGTTCATCAATTTGCACAGGGTAGTCACTGAAAAAGTGAGTAAACCTTGCAAATGGAATCAAAGCGGGCTAGAAGGAGAAATGCCTTCAAAAATCAGGGGGACATTAAGGGATTTATTACAAACCTTCAGCCATGATTACAAGCTAACTTGACACACCATTTATGCTGCACGTAATTCATTTTAGACATGATTGGCAGAACTTTAGTTTACAAGTTGACTACGAACGACAGATTTTTTAAGAACATTTTTTGCGGCAGTTTTATATACTCTCAGAGATGATGATAAAGATCTGTTGAGAAGAAATATTTTTTTTCGTTTATCGATTTGTTGGGTATGTCTAATCTGCGGTTAAATTGGGCCAACACGCTTAGACTACTATTGTAGTGTAAAAACTACTTTAACATGCCTAGATAAAAGAGGAAATCAGCAAATAAAGATTCTAGAAGTTGCCAAAGCGAATATAAATGTAGCTTTATATATAACGTTGGCTGTCGGTTGTTTGTTTAAACACTTCGAGATTTGAAAAAGGGGTATCCTAAGCAATAATAAGCAAAATCTGCTTTACTACTTCAACGAACTTCCTATAGCCGTACAAACGTAATAATGGTATTACACGAACAAAACATATACAAGATATCTCACACACACTTTGTTTTACATAAATGTAAAGATAGAAAGTACTTATTGTATGTACGTAAATATACAT
>QOCX01004255.1:0-15168 GCA_005959815.1 Sarcophaga bullata | reverse complement strand
CTTGTAAAGAAAGCAAAGTTGTCTGGGATCTCGAAAACTCATTGCCTTTTGGACAACTTGGTGTCTTAACTAGGAAGCGTCATTGCCTGTTTAACAGAAACAATTATGAGTTGTTTTCAGGCTTTGGTAATGAAGTATCTAGGGTTTAGAATACCGCTTTGTACAAGTTTAAACTCCCTTTGGTTAACCACTGTTAAGACAAAATTTATAGAAAAAAAAAAGAGAGACAAAGAAAGAAATAAAACAACGTGGCCTATACAATGCCAAACATATGAATGTGTTGAATGCTTTAGTATTGGAATTAAGGTTTATATGTCACTACACATACACATACATACATACATATATATGCACTTGTTGGTGTTATTATTTTGACTGTTTGTCAGTCTATTTTATTTTGTAAATGTATGCTTAAGGTTTTTCTACTCCCCCCGCCCCCTCCTAGCTGACTACCCCAACTCTTGTCCAGTTCATATGATATTTACGAAAATGATGTTAAAAACATAGTTTTGCAGGGTGTTGATGTATTTGTATTACAACAAACATATTGTAACTAAATAAACCCTATAGTAGGTGTATGGAAAGGATTTTCTACGAATAGAATCGATTAACCAGCAAACATTTTGTACGAAAAATAAAAAAGAAAAGTTATTTTATTGCTGTCTTAATAGGAAATGAAGATAACAAGACAATTTTAAGCAAGGAAAATATATGCTTAGATAAGTTAATACGAAATAAGGCTTTAAATGCTTGCTGGGTATTTACAGTGCCTTGACATATCTTTCTTGCTCTCTCTCTCTCTCGCTCTTTGTGTTTGGCTTACCCTCTGTATTTGTGTACATTATGCTTGTTGGGTAATTGGAATATCTTTCTTTTCTCTCTCTCGCTCTCTCTCTCTCTACGTGTATGTTTACATTAGTAGATGCATTTTAAAGAAGATTCGAACAGAGTAGGATTAAGGATTTAGACAAAAAGCTCTTTTTGCATTCATAACATTTAATAAATAAACAACAATTGTATCAAGTTTACTTTGCTTAAAAATGCATACAAATACACACATACACATGCATACATCATCTACTTATGGCATATACAATGCATAATTATTTCTACTAACACCACAGAGAGGAGAGAGAGAGAGAGAGAATAAGCTAGAGAAGATACAAATGCACACAGTAGCCTCTGAACATGCTCGTATTTATTGCGAGATTTATAAGCCTTATGTACGGCATTAGAATTGGTAACAACAAAAACAACAAAAACAGAAACAAAAACAAAAAAAAAAAACATTATTAAACAGAAGAAATTTTCCATAAACATGTGACAGGATCAATAGGTTGAGTTTTTAATATTCAAATGCCTGTGAATGAAATCTGCAGGCATGCATGTATGTGTTGGATGCTATTGCTGTACACATATAGTAAGTATCTGAAGAGATTTGCTAACATCAATAATACTCCCACACATATTCATCTCTATAGGTGTAGATGTTTAGGTGTGTGCGTGCATGTTTTGGTAAGCATATGTTGGTTTTGATAAGAAAATCCTGGAATAATTAGTTACGATATTATAATCAGTATTTAAAACACAAAAATTTTGGACAAACGCACAAACAAACAAAACACATACACAGACGTATAGACAGACAGACAGACAGACAGGCTCCTTGTATGTGGAATCTATGCTCTGCTCTGGCTTCCTCTGTCCCTATTATTTGCATTGACAAGCCAATGGAATTTTAATGGGATTAAGTAGGCAGCATTATGAATGGAAAAAAACTAAGAAATGAAAATCGTTTGTGATCAATTCCGAAAAGATAGAAGACGGATTCCAAACAAACAAAAAAAAACCTACGCCGTATAAGTGGCAGACAAAATCAATTTCTGATCATCAACTCAGAAGCCCTAATAAGTTTAGGGGTGCTAAGGCATATATATTCTGTGCTAACATTCTGAGACAGAATCTGTAATTTTTTTTACAGTTTCGAATGCTTGACTTGTGTTTGCAACTTTTATAGGAAACGGGATCACACAGGAAAGGAAGCAGAACAGTAATCGCTAATATCATCACTAGCAGACTTCCTGACGACCGAGACAAAGTGTTGCTTTGTGAACAAGGCCCGAAAATCCTGTGTAGACCATGCAAATAGCTTTTCATTGTAATTGTGTAGTCAATTGAATGAAAATCGCTACATAGGCTCGAAATCAATTTCATTCTGCCACTCTTAAAGCCTTCACTTGTACAAGAGTATCAAGGAATATCAACCAACATTTATGCAGTGTTGCCGTAAGAGGACGCTTCATCAAGACTGCAACTTATGCTCGTTATTTGTTAACGCTGTGGTAGACCATTCAATCTGTGATGCCAGCAGAGCTATAACACCAAGCCAAGCTTAATAACACCGCCAACATGGTCCTTTCAATGTTTCCATTCATTACAATGAGTTTGGCAGTGGCTATAGGGGGGAGGAGTGGAAAAACCTTAAGCTTACATTTTACATTTACAAAATATAATTGACTGACAAAAGTCAAATAAATAACACCACAAGTGCATATGTCTGTATGTAGATTATGTTGATAGTGACATATAAACCCTTAATTCCAATAACTAAGCATTCAAACACATTCATGGGATGGTTTGGCAATTGTCATATCCCAACGTTTTTTCTTCTCTTTATTTCTATAAATTTTTTTAGCATACAGTGGTTAAAGATGAGGGAAGTTTAAACTCTTCGTTTTTGATCCACTCACTAGAGTAGCAGTTGCTTTACCCAAAGGGGGATACTGATCCGGGTTGATTAATTCACTTCAGCTACCCTTTAGAATCGTAAAAATCTAATAAAAACTGCGATATTGGGGCTATGGCAGATCGAGATTCAATAGAGTCTGTTAATGTTCGTAGAGGGTAGAGCTGTCAATTCACCGTAAAAATCTTTACAGTGCAGCAACAGAGAAAGCTGGAATTCATAAACCTATAAAGCGATGTCCACTGGACATTCCAACCATCAACCATCAAACGTACACAGCCTCTAAGAGAACTGATGAAAGCATCTTTCTTCATAATATCTTCATAGGAGAAGGGAACAAAACAAGAACTCTGGATAAACATACAAAAACCATTACAATAATAATAAATACTAAATTAACATCACACACATATATAGTAAATAAATAAGATGATTAAATTGATTAATAAACATAAGACAGAGAGGACCTACATTATAAGATAAGAAACGCAACATAGACAATATAATAAATATTTATAGAATATTAATATAATGCAACATTATCATTCTCTCAAGAAATTCAATATATGCAGAATACAATAATTATAGAGAACTTGAATAAAATATATTATTTAATCGTAATAATATATATGATGGAAAGACAATGACCTAAGTTTGAAGCATGGCTTCACGTCCAACACATACGTACAGACTACAGGCGGCTGGACTGATAAAAGAATAATAAAAATAAAATAAATAGAATTAAATAATACAAAGTAGAAACATTTATTAATAATCCGTTGTTTTATTCATAGATAATTAAACCAGTATATAATTATCAATATCGAAGCCTGAATAGAATCATAGTAGGTAACGGGTGTGGCTTATTAGAAACTTGGCATGTTTCACAGCCCATGTTCATTATGTCCACACAAAACGAAGTGTTTAAAAATTAAAGAACAGCTAGGTATTCATCCTAACTGAAGGTTTGTAATGATGGAGTTTTAGTGTAGATTTTCAGTATTTTGGATTTTATTGTTATCTACATAGCTATCACAACGATAGGTGCATTGTGTTCTTCCTTATTAAAGTGTACGCTTCGGTTTTTTAATAATTATTCGTTATTAAATACGTAGTAAACTTTATGCAAATAAAACACGTTTGGAATGTTTTTCGATAAATTCTGTCTTACTTTCACTTTCTATAAAACAAACAAGACAAAGTTCCTGAAAGGAAGACAAAAAACTCAGAAAAAAATGCCCAAAAAATTGCCAATGGGATTAGAGAAAGAAATAAAAATCTTTTTTATTCACCTGTAACGATTTAATATTTTAATCTTTGAACTAAAAACTACAAACTAACAAACAATATCATGGGTTTTTATCCCCCCCAAACAAAACTACAAAGTACTGCCAGCTTCATTGCTGTACTTACTCCTGGGTGCTATGGGTTGCTTTCGAAAAAACATAACAAAAGTGTACAAAAAAAAAACAAAAACAAAAAAAAAATTGTACAAAATATGTTTAACAAATTTAGCAATAAGTACACTAAGTACACTTTATGTAAGAGGCACATGTGAGAATTTGCAACAATTTTTGCCAGGAAAAAAAGGAGAAAAAATTAAAACGAATTATAAATGGCAACACATCCATCGATCCTTGCTGCAGCAGAGAGTAGGTAACTGGTATTAGATGTGGCAATAAGTGGATATACACTTAAGGGGACGAGAAAACATACGAAACATTTGAACCAAAGTAAGTACCCCTACAGTGGGAAATATTTTTTGAAACAATAATTGTGATACCTTGATTCCTGTAGAACAGAATACTGCATGCCAGCATGGCTTAAATTTTCATAACAAATTATCATGAGAGAGTAGTCTAGTCGGGAGCGGGTAGGCTTATTAGACGTGAGGTCATGGTCTACAGCCCATGTTAGACATCAAAACGAAATACGAAAAAAATATTTCTTGGGCCACTACCTTTCAGCAGATTTCTGGCAAAATCTCTCTGAAAGTAAGTAAAAATTGCCATGAAAATTTCTCAAAAATCTGTTGTTCGGTATCGACTTTAAACTGTAGGCCCCTGCACACACGTATAAAATGAACACACACAACATAAGTGGTGTGAGAAACTAGGTCTATAATCCGGACCGAAAGGTTGTAATCATCAGCTATGTATGTATCCTGGGATTATCCCCTCGAACTCATGATCAAAATTGTTTCGTTTCACTTGGGAATTCCTCTGCACTGTGGCAAACAGCTACTCCTTGTGATGTTACAACAACCACCTGTAGGGTATGCAAATATTGTCGAGTAGAGCTTAACAAAATCTCCAATAAATATTTGTTAGAATATTTTCACTTACAGTTCAGGCAAAACTAAAACACACTACACACTAACACATACATTATATGCCTTTAAACATATTCAAACACACCTCAGCAGGGATTTAACACAATTTCTGTTTGTGTGCGATTGCATATGGCTGTATGTGTGTGTGTGTGTGTGTGTTAGTGTGGTAAGAATTAAAATGATACAATAGCTCCGCTCGTTTATATAAATTTTCCAATGTTACTGTCTAAGTATTGGTATCTTTGTATCAAAATTTTCTTTTTATTTTACTTTGCATATGTATATGTACAGTACGTGTGTGTACGTGATTTCTGTAGGTTGGCAATAGGGTTTTAGAAAATATTTGTAAGTTTTGATACAAAATAACTTCAAATAGTATTAGAAATTTTAATCCGTTTATAATACGCACTAAACAACAACATACATACACAAACACACTTATACCTATGGTAACACACACACACACACACACACACACACAGGTATATTTGTATATATAAAAACAGAGTTATACTAATACATGCATGTATGCATGTATACATGTATTGTATTTATAAAGGAAGAAAGGAAGGCAGGATATATGTTTGCTTGTGTATTTGTAAGCTTATAATTGTTAACATTTGCATATATGTGTGTGTGAATTTGTGTGTTTGTATTTTCCATGTGCTTTATTGTATACATTTTCGTAATGCATACTCCATAATATCTTTGTTGCATGTGCAACACGTATGTATATTGTTGCTTATCCATTTAGATGGCAAAGACAAAAATTGTTAAAAATATAACAAGTTTTCCTTAAGTTGCAGCAACACATTTCAAACTCTTAACTATGACATCTCAACTCGTATGAGTATGAATCGTTAAAATAATTTTCGTAGAAGATAAGGCACACTTTGGCAGTGGAACAATGTAATAAAGGCAGGAGTGTTGAGAAAAGTCTAATGTTGCCCTTTACTCTCGCAATCTCTATAATGTGATTGGAGATGGTCAATGGTTGTGGGCTGCTGGGACATCGAGACATAGAGATTATCGAGACACTTAGGCATCGCAACCCAAGACACAAATATATCGAGAAGCAGAGACAACATTGGAAATAAAAGTTGCACAATAATGGGGGTCATGATGTCATCTACTGTCCTGTCATTAAGGTGAAAGTTTATTCCGTAATAAAAGGCATACGACATGTGAAGCACCATCTATCCTATAGTAACTTAAGAAACCTCTTTATCGTTTGTATGACAAGCATCGCGGCTGAGTCTTTTGAAAGTCAAACCGCACCTTCTTTCCAAATCGCTAGCGTCTTTACGAATCAGGATTCCCTTGATCTAAAAGTTGCTGTATACCTTCTTGTTCCTTTGATTGAGGAGTTCATGACCTGTGATCTTGATTACATTTCAAGAGGACTTTTTGCCGCTTATTTTACTTATTTTGGTTTAACTGGCTACACTAATTTAACTTCACCTAAGCCTAGGGTTGGTTTGAAAATTAGCTGACATGATGTCTAATCAATCTCCCAAACAAAGTGGGAGTACAGTCCTTCGCTGTACAATCTGTAGACATACATAAGTAGACATCAACGATGTGGCGTTATTTATCGCATTAAAGCCGAGTTCTTGCATTGATCGGTAAGCCTACATAAGACAGGAACATTCTACTTTCCACCGGAGATAACTGGAACAAAGTTTTAACTGGAGTGAAGGAATCGTATCCTAAGAAGTTAAATCCAGTACCAAGCAAGGACACGACCTTCGTAATTTCGTCATGTGAGACAATTTTCATTTGCTTTTTTTATTGATAGGAAGTAAAACATCAACAGCGAAGTAGGTAGATGGCACTTATAACAGCCTATAAAGTTAGCTCAGTTATCACTTGAGCGTGCCTTATTAAGCCCATCTCTGCACCTTTAACATACGTAGGTATGTATGTGTGCCTTTTTAAGTCTAAATTTGTATAGACTTTGGTAAACTCGAGTTTAAGCTTTTTGTGTCTATGTGTGTGTGTGTATGTGTGCTGTTGCAAATAAGCCAAAAAAAGAAAGCAACAACAATGGTAACAAAACAACAAACAAAGAAACAAACAAACAAGCAAACGTTTTACTGCGTCTACAACCAGCAATTGCAGGTCGTCATCATATCTCCACAAGGATGGCAAGCCAAAACAAGACAGTGTAAGTTAACGTATATGTACGTATGTATTTGAATGTTAAAAGTTTACAAATACAAACGATAATAATGATGGCAACGTTTGTATTAAGTTTTAGGTAACCATACGTATAATATATCTTCTATGTTTTGGTTTGGGAACGGATTAAAGATGTATCTCCTCCATCCAATGTATTCTAATGTAATAATGATAACAACAACAACAACAACAACAACAGCAACAAATACATTTGAATACTTTACTGATGCAATAAGCAATGCAAGTACACTGAAACTAATGCTAGCAATAGAAGACCCGTGTATTGAGCAGGTGAAACTATTAATTTTAAACAGAAATTTTGTTTAGAAATCCATTCTCCTGAATGCACGGCATATCTGCATTGATTGGAAATGTATTTTACAAATACGATACGATACGATATTCAAAAAGAACAAACGATTTTTTTCCAATACACTCCACACAAAAAACAGGAGGAAAAAAGCTGGAAGCAATAATTGTGCCGCAGTATATGTGGATTTGTATGTGAAGAGAGGAATGTGTGTGTGTGTGTGGTGTGTGGTTTAGGTGTATGAAAGTGATTTTAGTTTGTCATTGAAATCCTTTTTTAGTTTAATGTTGTTAGTGATGCCGTTGCTGCTGTTGTTTGTTTGGTGTTTTTATTGTTTTAATTTGAAAATATTTACTCCCTGTTGCTTCTTCATTGCCAGTACTCTGGCATATTCTTGCAAAACACTTGCCACTCTCTGCTCTTTGCAACCTAAACCCGATTGAAAATTACATTTATTTACATTCAAAATACGAATGTGTTAATGTGTCTCTCCCACTCTCTCTCTCTATCTCTCTATCTCTCTCTCTCTCTCTCTCTCTCTCACTCTCACTTCCAGTTTTTTTTAAAGGATTTTTTCCTCAACGTTCACCGTTTATTATGCTTTGGTTGAAACAGTGTTTAGGTATGTATATGTAAATGTATGTGTACGAGTGCAAGTGTGAGTGCTTGTATGAGTGTGCAAGTGTATTTTGTAGCTGTAAATCCTTTCGAGAGTATAAGACTTAAATAGTTTTGTGTGCAAATCTCATTGCATATGTGTATTTTGTTCTCCTTGTTCTCTTGCGTTACCCTACAGCCATTTCTAATGACATCATGGCATTAGCAAGAGCCTAATAAGACGTTCTAAGTAACATTTAAAAGAGTTTGACAATGAAGTTTATTCTAAGTGGAATTGAACAAGAAAATTTGAATTCATTGACTAGAATTCCTAGAGAATTCTGAGTAGAGCACATGGGTCTTACAAGCAATCCAATCTGGATAATCTGAAATTAAATTTACCAATACGTGGCTAAATGAAGCGCTACATATCGTGTCAGTAAGTAAGGGACCCGGTTCAAACCGGCGAGCAAATCTTCAACAACACGAAATACGAGAAAATATTTTCTTCGGGCGACTTCCTCTCAGCAGATTTCTGCTAAAAACCGGAGAAAAAATCAATTGCCATTGAAAAAGATTCTCAAAAACAATCTGTAGTTCGAGAAATCGACTTTGATCGTAGCTGCCGGCCACTCAGTGTATAAAAATTAACACAACAACACTAAGTGTGTATGATCGATGTTAGGTCATAGTCCTGAGTTTAGAGGTTGTAAATGGTCAGAATGTGGTGTAGTTGTAGTATGTGGCTGCCAGAACTTACCTATAGATGCTTGTAATCCTTCCGTGGGAAGGGATCAAGCGTCCTCATTGATGATTCGTCACTGCATTCGAGTTATTCAAAAAGGCATCGATACCCCCACGAAACAATTGCCTTTGTAGTCTTAATCGGCTTTACTGCACGCAGAACCAAACAATCAAATCTTCCTTCCCACACCAAATAATCCATCAGGAAGCCTAATTATCCCTAATCTTCTAGAGGGGATAACATGAAATAACGAACATCTTAGCTAGGAGAGGCAGCATTACCTCTTGAGAACTTAGTGAGCAAACTTCTTTAAGTAGGAATGTAGATAGGTAGCTAGAGGCGGTTGTCAATCCAAAGAAATTGAATGGCCTCACTTAGGCCCCAAAGGGCCGATTACGATACCACAGTTTTCTATTATTCTGTTTATTAAGAAACCATTCATAGCTTTTGATGAAGCGATTCAAACTGCCCATTTCTATGTGTGACATTTTCACAAAGGGTAACCCTGTTATTGTAGAACCTTCTGTAGTAGAACAATCAATGGTTAGCTGAGAAACTTAAAAAGAAAGCAGACAAAGAAATATCAAGAGTTGAAGCATAACAATTTTTCAAACATTATAGCATCTTCCACAGCCGTTGATGGCTCATATTGTTTTCCAATACATCCGTTTGGGGTACTGCCGTAGTAGCCGAGAATGTTGTCGGTTGGTTGGTAGCAGTTCAAAACCTATAACGCTTAAGACTTAAGCTTCTCTATATGTTTTTCAAAATACAAAACATTTGCTCCTAAATACTGTATACTTTTTGAACTTTATGTGACAAATACTAATACAAACACACATGCAAGTGCAGGCATATTATCATATATTGTACATGGGTGTGTGTGTATGCGTGCATAGTTTTGGGAAACAGAATAAATGCGTTCACATATGGATTTCTCGGGAAACAGAATAAATGCGTTCACATATGGATTTTTGAAATTTTTCTCGTCTCTTATTTTTTTCTTTTGGAATTTTTGTCATGTCATCATATGTTTTAGTGTGTATGCTGGAGTGTATATGTGTGTGTGTCTTTCTCTATCTCTAAATCGGTATGTATATGTGTGCATATGTGTGAATTTTGTATTAAATAGTTACATATTGAAGGATTTCAATTCATGCTAAGTTAGTTATAGACAGTAAGATTATAAACTGATCAAAAAATAGTTTTATTTAAGCAACAATAACAACAACAACAACAACTCCAATAACAACAACATCAATAGCAACAGTAACAACTACGTAAACTCTGTATATTAAGTATTGAAAATTCTGTTATAGGAGTGCGTAACGTATTCCAGGAAGGAAAATAAAATTTTAAATTTCAAAAATAACGTTTAATTGAGAGACTCTAGGCAATGCATAAACTAATCTTTAAACATTATCGAATATCAAGAGCACATTTTCATAGATTTCAAGTTGATTTAAAGAGTTCTTCTCCATAGCCATGTAGAAGGCCTAATTAGGGGCCTTTTTTTACTGAAGAGTATTAAAAATCGGATAAGGAATGCCTTAAATTTTTACTGAAATTTGTATGTTAGTTTGAAAGCAATTCAAAAAGCTGAGAAAGGCTATAAACGTGTATCAAATTGGTCTCTACCCATTCATTTATCCGCAATTTCTTTATGCTTTTAATTTCTTTATGCCTTCAACAACCATCACCATTTTATACTTCATCTCTTGACATTTCTTTATTTTCTTTCTTTTTAAGTTCCTCAGCTAAACAGTGATTGTTCTCCTACAGAAGGTTCTAGAATAACAGGGTTACACTTTGTAAAAATATCACTCATAGCCACGAGCAGTTTGAGTCGCTTCATCAAAAGCTTTGAATGGTTCCCTAACAAGGGGATAATGGCAGACTGTGGTTTGAAAGTGGGTCCTATATGGTTTGAGAGTGTCCATCCAACTTCCCTAGATTGATAACTGCCTCTACCTACCTACCTACCTAAAAAAGTTTGCTTACTAAGTCCTATTTTTGTCTCAAGAGGTAGCACTGCCTTAACTACTTAAGATGTTCGTTGTTTATTATGCCCTCCTAAGGGATTAAAGGAATTAGAATACTCCTGATAGATTAGAGCGGTAAGAATGAAAATAAAATTCTTGCTTTCATTGAAGTTCTATAGTTGGATTGTTTGGTTTCATAGTAAAGCAGATAAAGATTACAAGGGAACTGTTTCGTTTGGGTGGATGCATTTTGAATAACTCGAATGCAGTGACGCATGCATACATGCAGGGCGCTGATCTCTTCCCAAAGAGGATTACCAGCATTATAGAAAGTTCTGGCAGCCACATACTAACACACATAATTGATCATTACAACCCTTCAATCAGGACTACGATCTAGCTTTTCACAGCACTTATGCTGTGTGTGTTAATTTTATACATGAGTGGCGGCAACTAAAGTCGGCAAGTTAAAGTCGAGTACTAACGACAGATTGTTTTTGGGAAGCCATTCATGGCAATTGTTTTTACTCTACTGGTTTTTTTGTCAGAAATCTGCTGAGAGGCAGTAGCCGAAGGAATACTTTCTTTATATTTCGTTTCGATCGAGAGATGTGGCCTCTTATATGCCAATGCGCTACCTTCTAGACAAATGGTCTGGATAATACAGTTGTACTAAACAAGTCCTTGCCGGGACACCTTAGACAACAACCCAATCTAAGAAAGGATAGCAACGCAATTAACTTATGGCCTCATACAATGGACCAATACATTGCTTGGCTGGAATAAACTTAAGTAATGATAGTCCCTGTAGTCTAGTAGATAGGTGTGTTGGCCTGTGCTCAAACCTTAGCACTTTAACATTTTGAAACCAAAAAATTTTAAAAATATTTCTTTTGGCAACTTCCTCTCAGCAGTCTTCTGCCTAGAACTATGACAGTAAAAACAAATGCCGGAAAAGGTTTTCAAATCTGTCGTTTGGAGCCGAAGTATAGACTGTAGATTATGCCACTGGTGAATAAAGTTAGTGTATAGGACATGGGTGGCGGGAGGAGCTAGGTTGTAATCCCTACTAAAGGATTGTAATTATCACGTAAGTAAGTAAGTAATGCTACTTTGCCAATAATCTTCTCTTTACAGTCAGAGTTTTTGCCAGAAGCCTGCCGAAAGAAATATTTTTTCCATATTCCGTTTCGTTCGAAATCTCTGAGCTGGGATTTAAAACCAGCTACCTATTAGACTATGGCGTCTTCAGGACAAAGTAGCATTGCCAACGAAAAAGTTTTTACATAGAGTAACAGCCATCCAACGCCATCGAAAGTGTATCTCTAACGTTCTTAAACGAACACATAAGTTGTCTGGAGCTACAAAACGAAAAGATTTTTGCTGAGCCATACTCTGTGTTGGGTACTCTATGGTAGAGTATGGCTTTGTATGCCCAAGTATGTGTACATGTTTGTACGGTATAGAGAAACAAACAGTCGAGTCTAGTAAATAAGTCCATGACAATGAAAATAATTTTCAAAAATCAAATCCAAATTGTGAATAACTCCACACTTGTTTCGAAAGGCTTTTTTCTATCGCTAAGATTTAAATCTTCTTCAAGATAAAGACCTTCAAACTTGAATATTTTTATGAATTTTAATTGAGTTTCCAATTAAACTTTTTACAGTGAATCTCTGCCAACAATTTAAAATTGAAATTTAAATAAAAAATCTATCATAGCACCGAGTACAAGAAAGTGTACAGGATGTGCTGATGATGATGTATTAAAGAAAACCTGGCAACAATCGAATGATGATGCTGACGCTGATGCTGATGCTAATGCTGATGCTGATGCTGATGTTTATCTGATTTTGAACAATTCATTGTGAATCTGTGTTGTTGTTATTATCAAGAGAAAGAAAAACTTATTCTTACTCTCTCCCTGCCTGTATTATTTCCTTTTTATTTCTATAATACGTTATGCGTGTGTATGCGTATGCGTATGTACGAGTAGTATTCATGGCCATGGATTAATCCTCTGCTTAATACCTTAAGCTCTTTCGCTATAAAATCATGTTTTTTTTTCCTGCGGATTCTCTGCTTGCTGATGAGGAAAAAAGAGAGAAAAGGAGGAGGGAAAAGAAATAATTGGGCATCAAATTAATTCACAGGCTATAAAACGATATGAAATCAAATGAATTGAAATACAAAATAAAAAAGAGGAAATTAGATACAAACATTCACACACACAGACAGACATACACCCAGTTTTTTGTTTTTTTTGTTTGCTCTACAGAAAGGATTAAACGAGTTTAACCCTCATTTAGCCGTAGATGAGATTGAGAAACGAATTTAAGAAGAGGAGAGCACTTTCTGCGTTAAAATTTTTGTATTTGATTAGGGGTTGTTGCAATTGTAATGATCATTATGTTCTCTACACAACAATTACAAGGAAGGCATATAAATTAGAAGTAGGCAGGCCTGGAGGCAGGCGGTAGTTTGAAGTAAAATCTAAGAGTTTAAAGTTTAATTTGGCGAAAGTAATCTTAATTAGATTTGAATATGAAAACACTTTGAATTTTTCACAAATTTTAAGTAGAAATTTTCAAATATTAATGCCCTGTACATGGTACTAATGTAACTGTAAAAATACTTCGTCTAATCTTTACCAAAAAGGGGTAAATTTCGTTTCTTTCAGTCGCCTTCTTCACTCTCTTATTACTTCTTTACTTTATTTTAATGCCATTAAACAAGTTTTCCTTTTATAGCAAGTTCTAGAACGTAGGGTGGCCATCTTTTGTTGGCTAGAAATAACAATCACTATTAAAATGCAACAGAAAACCCCATTCCCACGTCAAACGTATTCGTAAAACTTCAAATTACATACATACATACATACATACTTGGTCATTACAACCCTTCCAGTCTGGATTACAACCTAGCTTTTCACACCCCACTTATGTTGTAAGTGTTAATTTTATACATGAGTGGCAAGACCTACAGTTTAAAGTCGATGCCGAACGACAGAGTTTTGGGAGAAACTTTTCATGGCAAATTTATTTAACACTCAGAGAGTTTTTGCCAGAAATCTGCTGAGAATGTTGCCAGAAATTTGTCGTCCGACATTTTTTAAATAATTTAGAATATTCCACAATATTCTACGAAGAATACTGAATAAAAAACAAAAATCCTGCTTCAGAGGTCGTATCAGAAAATTTGTCCACCGACAAATCCACTACATTTCTATAAAGATTTGCTTCACGAATGTATGACCAACATTTTGCCTGACCTTCAATTCTTGTTCAATCATGCGATTACTCTTAATGGCTTAAAAAATATTTCAATTTATTCGTCGTCCGACAGTTTTTACTCTACAAATACTTACAACATTTATAGCTTGAGGAATATTTTCAAAAAAAAAAAAATTATGAAGAATTTCTTTTTTGTGTACGAGACGACAAAAATTTCAAGGTTATCCGACAAATATTTTAGAAATTTGTAGAGCAAAAAAATCTTTTTGTAAGCTCCTTAATATTGTTTTTATTTACCCAAAACCGTTTTGATAACAAATCAAATAATCCTTTTGAAAATGTCTGAATAATTATTTTGTCATCCGACATTTTTTTACATAAAAAAAAACAAAATCCCACAATAATTGTGTCTCTTTTTCTCTACTTACAATTAACTTTGGAAACGTCAAAATCTTTACGTTGCTCTATTGATGAGGCAGCTGGTGAGGCAAGTAGTTTATCTGTTGTCTGATGCTGTTGTTGTTGTTGTTGCTGCTGGTGCTGTTGATGCTGTTGCATATGATGATGTTGTTGCTGTTGTTGTTGCTGTTGAGCCACAGCAGCTGCTGCTACTGCATTTAAAGCCGATGGAGGTAAACAGGTTATACTACCCATAACACGCGGTGTATGTGTATCTGAGGAACGTTGTTGTTGCTGTTGTTGTTGTTGTTGATGCTGTTGTAACTGATGAGATAGACTATGATGACTGTGATGATGCTGATGTTGATGTGTTGCGAAGAAATTGTATGGATCGGGTTGGTCATCTTCTATCAGTTATTGACTCTTTGGTGTGAGTATTTTTTTGTTGTTGTTTGTTGTTGTTGTGCTGTTGAACTAGATATTGTTGGATTGGCATTGGTGGTTGTGCTGCTAGTGGCATTGCCGCTTGTTGTTGTATTTAAATTTTGAGTAGGTGTATGCACCAGCTCGTGTCGGGGCGATGGTGTGGTATTGTGAGCTGATAAATTACTCGATGAAAATCTAGGACTACGTTGTAGTTGTT
>QOCX01004254.1:4065-15169 GCA_005959815.1 Sarcophaga bullata | reverse complement strand
ATCACCACAGAAAATTGATATGTATCGACTTGGGTTTTTTCCTGAGTTTTCCCAGGTCTTGGCAAAGAGTGAATATGGTAAACTAACTTGGAAGCCGTACTGATAAGACCTAATCAAAGAGGTTTTAATTTTGTATTCGCATTTGTATTTTGTATCTGATTTTAAATGATAGTGTCAGTTAGTCAGTAAAGTCAGTGCCAGTAAGCCTGCTTCTCTTCCTATTTTTCGAGGGATTGCATTCAATCGCAGTTTCAATTGATATTTTTTCCAGAGGTTTTTGTAAGAGATGGTGTTCTTGCTCAATTCATCATTACAAACCTTGTGTCAGTACGCTGAGTTTTTTTTATTTATTTTAATTGTTTTCAAAGCTGTAGTCCTGTAAATATATTTTTTTGTAAAATTCTTTCATTTTGTATTTAAACACTCCTTAAGGTATGTTTTCAATTGTTTTTTGTTATTAAATTTTATTTTTTCTTTGTTCTGTTATTATTGCCTTAATTTCAATAAAATTTCATCAACAACAAAAAAATGTTGTTTATTTTGCCTAAAAACATATTTTTCTTATTAAAATTTATTTTTCCCTTTGCCACCCTAAAAATATGCTTTAATATTTATATTGGTATACTTCCTGTTTTAAATTTTTGATTTATTTGTTTAGGTTTAATAAGGAAAGGCCAGAACAAAAAATCTGCTTCTTTTTTTATTTATTTTAACCTGGTATTTGTTTGTTCTTTTTTTTCTTTAGGGCTCTCTCTCTCATAATTTCCCAGTATTTTGTTAAGAATTATTACTCTCTTTTACTCTCTCATTAATTGAGAGCGGGAGAGTAAAATAAGGTACTCTCTTGTGTCCTTGTTTTATAGCAAAAGAGAGTTTGTAATGCTATTGAGAGAGAGAGAATTTCTTTTATAGCAACTCGTCATTCGTTTGTTTAGGAATTTTTTGTTTTCATTCCTCGAATCACATGTCCTGCCTAGAGAAAAAATCAAGTAAAAAATCCTGTCATTATTTGTTGAGAAAGGCAATAAAAAAGGAAAAAGAAAATTGGCATGTGGAAATAATGATGCTGAAGAGCAATAATATTTTAAGACTCGAAAATAAATTGTGGTAAAACTTAAAGGAAATTTTAATGGCAATACATTAGTTTTAAGCGCCTGAAAGTAGGCCCTATTTTTTTATAATACTTAAATTTTTATTTATGAATTCTTAATTTAGTAATAAAGACCATAAGAGGCAATATTGTTTAAAGGAATGCAATAAAAAAATTCGAAAACAGCAGTTTCAAGGATGATGCCGCCTGAAAGTTGACTTTAATTTGTGAGTTAAATTTGTATTTATAGATTTCTAAGATAGAAATAATGTTGGTAAGAGACATTATAATAGAAAGTCTTAAAGAATTTCTTTCAAAATGAAAGCGAAAGCTGGCAATTAAATATTTTAGCTTTATGAGCCTAAAGGTAGGCCAATTTTTTTTATTACTTCTACTACTAAACTTCTTTAACTAGCTTGCGGAAATTAGTTCTCAAACAACTTTTAAAGCACACTGCTTCCAATTAATTTCTCTTTTTATACAATTTTAGCGCCAAACTGTGATTCTGTTTGTAAATAAGGCGCCTATAATTCGACTTTAATATTTTGAAAGCGTTATTTGTTTACTTAGGTTTGATTTCAAATACATTTAAAATCCCTCTCCACCTATAGTCCAAGAAAAAGTCCAGTTTTGATTGTCGGTAGCTCCTTAAAACTGTCAGAAATGACGCCTTTGAATATTAGGGCAGAGGAACAAAACTTCTTTGTTACTCCATAATTTTCAAAAAAGGGAGAAGCCTATGTCCACTCTCTCAAGGAATAATGCTCATACAGGAATACTTTTAAGGTTTTAAAGATTTTGTATCCATGTTCGGGACTTATTAGATTGATCTAGTCTGTTCTAAAGTAGCCTGGAGATGCTCCAATCTTTTCTTTTAAGCCACGACACCTCTGATCTCTACTTAATCCACTGATTTATCACTCTTAAAACGTAACTCCCAAAGGGATTTACAGACCCATCCACTAGATTAGCACAATTTGCTGTACCCTCTTTGATTTCTTTGCTGAGTCCTCTCGTTTAACTTAACGTTACCCTGTCTTTCCTGCTTCCTCTCCTTTCCTCTATATCCTATACTGTCTCCTCCCTTAGGACGCTGTACAATAAGCCAATTTGATCTACGGATACAGTACTTGCCTTAATGGCAAGTACACGTCCTATTACCTAACCTAACCTAACATTACAGTGCTTCAGGACACATCCTAGTTTTATGTCTGACTTATACAGTAATCTACGTGGTCTAGTAGATTTTATGTTGGCTTATGGGACAATCTCTGCTGGAGTCTAGGAAGTCTGAGAGGAAAATAAAATTGCATTGAAAATTTTTTAATCTGCCTTCACTAGTCGATAGTAAACCGTAGTTCAAGCCAACTGTGGATAAAATTAACACATACACCATAGGTGGTATCCGAAACTAGGTTGTAATCCTAAGTAAAGTGTTGTAATCATCAATTAAATAAGTTAAGGACGTAAAAATGCCTATCGTAAGGTAACTTTCTTCAAAATTTCTGCTCTATTCGTTCATAAGTTAAGACTTCTGCTGTGAGCTCTGTACAAAAAATCATTTAAAATCTTTCATTAGGACTGTTAAGTTTGCCTTGGCTATTAAACTATGGCCAATTAAATTTATTTTTAAATATTTTATCCGCAAAAAAGACCTCCTTTATCAACTTGAACGTTGCCTTTACTTTTTTTCCCCAAAGAAAACCTCTGTTATTTTCAGTTTTTCGTTCGAAACTTTTTTCTTTTGCTTTTATCACAGCAAAACTTTTCGAAAATCTTAATTTTGTTTTAAAAACTATTTTTTTTTGCCTTTCACACCCTTAACGCTTGGTATTTTCTTTAGTATTTTAAGGCTTAAAATATACCCCCAAAAAGTATGCAAAGGAATTTGAAGTTGCAGTTTTTCTTTTTCATTCCGTTTGCCTTAAATGGGGTGTTTTTGTTTGCCATTGTTGTTGTGTTTGTGTTTGTGGTTGTTGTTGTTGTAGACAACCTATAAACAAAAACAAATCATGTTTTGTGTTATTAATGACTTTCATTTTTACTTCCTGTTTAAGACCAACGAAACACACGACCGACAGACCGACAAGCAATAAATTTTTTTCTTGTTTGCAAAATAAATAGTTTTATTCCACGTACATACATTTTATAGCACAGCTTTTGTTTATTTGAGAGAGAGAGAGAGAGAGAGAGAGAGAGAGAGAAATATGCTCTCTCTGTTTGCATATAATTTTGACATTTTCCTTAGTATACTTTTGGGCTGTTTATGAAAATAAACCGGTATTTCTGCGCATGCATTTTTTATTTATTTTCTTATAAATTCGTGCAGCTGCAAAATAATTTTTGTTCCCAAGAAGAAAATTAAACACGAAATCACTACAAATATTTGAAAAATCAAAATCAGTTGATTTTATGCTGCGTAACGCTTTGGTATCGGTAAACGGTTGAAATCCTTAATAAATCGTCCACGAAATTAAACGTAGTTTTACAAAAAAGTGAAAAAAAGAAGCAAAAAAAAAAATTAGAAAAATATAAAAGAATCCTTTGAAGGATTTTTTAATTCAAAAAATGTTTTTAAAAGTTGTTTTTAAAAGTGTTTTTAAAAAAGTTTGTTTAAGTGTTTTAAAAGTGTTTTAAAGTGTTCTAAAAAATAAAGTGAAAATATAAAAAAAAAATCAAAAAAATATCCAAAATATCATAAAAAGTATGATATGCTTAGCCTAAATGTAGGCTTTAAAAGATAAAAATCTTAAGCCAATAAAACAATATTAGAAATTAAATTTCTTTGTTATTTCCTTTAGAGAAATTAATTTGAAGAAAAAGGAAAATATCATTCGCCTAAAATCAGGCTTTTAATATTGAATTCCTTTCAATAATAACATTTTTTATAGCCTTCACAAAATTGAATTGTTTTTTTTTAAGATTTTTCAATTCTCCCTAAATTAGGCTTTATGTTTAAAGGATTTCTTCTTATGCCTTTTCAAATGGGAATAAATTTAAAGGCTAACTGCCTTGAAGTATAATTTCATTCTTAGACACCATTTCTTTATTTACTTTTTTGTGTTTTAAGTTTTTCTGCTTAAATATTATGAAACTAATTATTATCCTAAAATTATGCTTTAATTTTTCTTTAAAAATAAAGATAAACATTAAGTTGGAATCCTTTGATATTCTTTTCCTAAAATTAGGCTTTAAAATTTTAATTTTTATTTCATATTTTGGTATTTTTTTTTTGAAAAAGCTTTAATATTTCTTATAAAAATATCGCCTAAAGTTAGGCTTTAATAATTAATAAAACAATCAGACTTTTTTCTTTAAAAATTTCAGTAAAAAGAATTCAAATTTACTCAAAATTTTTTAGATTCGTTTTGTATTCTTCTACAAGTATAATTTATCAAAAACTTTTGCCTAAAGTTAGGCTTTAATAATTCATTTATTTGCTAGAACTTTCCTTGCAGCCTTCCTTAATCAAAGTAAAAATACTAAATTTTCTTTTGTTTTTAAACTTCAAAACCTCTTTAAAACTTCAAACAAAATTAAAGAAGAAATTCTATTATAAATTTTTAACACCCATTTATTGAAAACTTTACCCTAAAATTATACTTAAATTTTTTCTGTTTTTATTAAGATTTTCTCTAGAATCTTTGGAAACATAAACAAGCATTTAAAAATGTTTAAAACATTTAAAACCTTTTACCATAAAGTCTTTTTAATAAATTTTTTATAAAGTGTATTTTTTTCATTGACCAAAAATATTCTCCTAAAAGTTGACTTTAAAATGTATATTTTCTATTATAATATCTCCTTCAAAGTTTTACCGATAAATTTAAATTAACGATGCTATGTTTCAACATTTTTTATATGCCGGTTTGCTTTGGAAAATTTTTTAAAATAATTTTTTTAAAGAAAGTTGTCTGAAGTTACTCTTTAATTCATGAATTCTTATAATATTCTTCTAAAAGCAATAAGAATTTATTAACAAAAATTAGATTTGGCTTTGAAATAATTATATTTTAAAAATCTTATGAAGTTTGAGAGGCTTAACCTTCATGAATTCTTTCAAAAATAATACTGTAGAAAAGCGATTTGAAAAACAACAAAGTTTTTCATAATTTTAGGCTTAAAACAACATTTTTAAATTAATATTTCTTCTTTAATGTAGATTGAAGCTGCATTAAATAAAAGGGATTAAAAGAAGGATTAATTTTTAATATAAATATAAAAAATTATTGAAAAATCAAGCCTAAAATTAGACTTCAAAATTTTTATAAATTTTTTGTAAAACCTTTTGCATAGTGTAATTAAATGGAATGATATTCACGTAATAGAACTAAACTAGACTACTTAGTTATTTTTTATACTAAAAAAAATTCAAAACCTTTTATTAAAAAAAAATTGCCCAAAATGAGGCTTCAAATTTTTTATTTTTTTAACTCGTTAACTATTAAACCTATACTAAATAATATTAATAATAATAAATAGAACCTATTACTGACAAACTATGGTTTTTGAAAAATAGCCTGAAATTAGGCTTTAATTTCATGGCTTAAAGTCTTTGCTACTTTATATTAAATTAAACAAAGCCTTACACTTTTTAACTCCTTAATATAGAGATAGTATTACAAAGACCTGATTAAAAATTTGCCTAAGGTTAGGCTTTGTTTTCTTATTTATATGTTAAAATTTTCTCCCAAAAGGTTTTAATTATTTAAGGCCCTTGAAAGTTGTAATAAAGTTAAAAATTAAAACTTTCTTTGTATTCTTTTAAAAACTGTTTGAAGATTTATATTTTGCAAAAAAGAACCGCTTAAAATTTTTACTTAAATTTTCTTTTTTGCTTTCGTTACGTTTTGCTCTAGATCCCTAATTTTTCCAATTTATTTTTCCATGTTTTCCTAAATGTTCCGCTTTGTTTATTTTTAATTTGTTTTTATGTTAGTTTTTTGTGTATTCTCTGTTTTCATTTTCTTTCATTATTGTACAACAACAATTTTTGAGGTCTACTTTTTGGCGCCCTATTACAGTACATACCATGTCTTTGTGTGTATTTACCAATGCCATGTTTTTTGCCTTTATTAGCTATGCCTAGTTAAACATATTTTTAATTTAACATCCCTCCCATCCATACACACGCAAAGAAAACAAATTTAAAATGCAAATGAGAAACAAGCTAAACAAAGATGAAACCTACTTTTAGACAGAAACGGAAATTTAGGGAAAGTGGAAGAGCAAAGAATATGGAATGGAAATTAACATGACGGAAACATAAATATGGAAAAAAAGAAAGAAATTTTGATGAAAATTTGAACATTTTTTATAATTTATGTGAGGTTTTTTAAAGTAATGCTAGAATTAAAGGCTAAACGAAGGCGTTTAACTAAAAATAATTAAAAGAAAATGAAATCTTTCATAAACAAATAAAAAAATAACAAAAGAATTAATAAAATTAATAAAAGTAAAGAAATTGAAAACTGATGCTGTACAAGTAGACAACTTAAATATGTGGCATATTTTAAGGTGCTTAATATAACAGTTTTACACAAAGTGACCAAGTTTCCGTAATTATTACTAATTAAATGTCATGCAAAACTTTAAAATTGTTAAAAATTACCCAACAACGCGAAAGAAAATTGTTTTAGAATATAAAGCATAATTAAAGGCATTTTAAAACAATTTTAAAGAACCATTTAAACAATCACCGTAACAGGATTTGTGAATGATATGAAAATAAATTAAGAAAATAAATAATGAAAATGAAATCTCTCTACAACAATAAAATTAGATGGAAGTTTCATAAAGTTCTTAAGATTATAACATAACTTAGGGCGTTTAAATCTAAAGAAATAAATAAAAACGAACTTTTAGAGACAATAAAAAGCAAATCAAACGAGTAAAATAAATAAAAATGTAACTTTAGGAAGGCAATAAAATAAAAAACGCATAAGTTTTATTAAAAAGTCTAAAGTTAAAAGAAATGTAGCATAACTTTAGGTGTTTAAAAGAAAATTATGAAAATCGCCAAAAACCAATTAAAATTTGAGAAGCTCATACTAATTTTAAAATTTTTTTTAGTTAGTTTCTATCGCTTAAAAAATAAATTTATGGGGTCTCATGATCTTGGTGGCTAATTGACCAATCCAATACGATGGGAGAATATGTCTATTCACTCAGTTAATCGAGTGCAGTGTGCTTTGTGGTATCGTTTCATTGGCGAAAATGTTTTTATTTGTATTGAGCTCCACACTATCCTAAGAGAAGTATATCCCTATCAATTTTGGTGGACAAGTTACAATCGTTACTATCGTATATTTCCAAAAAAACGACAGGATACCTAAAGGCTCTTATGCTCCAATTGCCACTTCATTTAGGCCTAAGATATTGTAGAATATTGCATGCATAAAGATTTTATCTTCGAAAGGTTTTCCTTAAACTTTACTCTTCTTCACATACTTTGATACAGCCTATCAAGCCTTTAAGCAAATGTGACATTCCACAGATATTCTCTCTACAGTCCTAGTTATGCAGTGCGCTGCTGCCTCTGTGTTTGCTTTACTCAAATCAATATTAAGTGTGCTTAGAAATACTACTGGAGGGAATAGGCAGCTCTGTACGTCTTCAATATTTGTATTGAAGGATTAGACTATCATTGACCATTTAAAGTGAGCTTTACACGTAACGTCACCACAGAGATTTTTGATTGGGGAGGTGATCTCTATTGCATCGCAATATCTCGGAAATATTTTTAATTTCAAGACAACGAATCTGAAGTTGGTGTGACTCGCTTTCGGAGTTAATGAAATAAGAAGATGCTTTGGAATGAAATCCAAAGAAAGATAAGATAAGCTCTAAGCACACCATTGCTGATGACGAATAAGTCACTAAGTAAATTTTTATTGTATCCGTCGTCACAATAAATGTTCAAAACTTAAAACAATCAAAAACAATAAAAATTTTAATCTTCCGCAGAATACAAGCTTACTTTTAGGCCTTCCAGTTTATCTTTACAATTTTGAATATCACATGCTTGATGTTTAATCTAATATTAGATTTCCTTTGCTTTCCTTGTGAAGTTTTTATTAAAAAAAAATTATTTTGAAAGTTTTATTTTAAAATTTGGAAAAAATCGAAGCATGGTTTCAGGCTTTAAAAATAATTTAAAATACATTTTAGCTTTTACATTGACCTCCAATAGAATTAATTTAATATTTTTGAGCAAAATTCTTTTAAATAATTTTCTAAATAATTTTTTTAAAGAAATGTAGCATACTTATAGGTTTAAAAGTCATTTGAAATCTTTTCCTGTATTCTGTTTAGTTTCCATGTCAATTATACTGATACGAGCACTTTTCTAGAAAAGAATTTTTTATATTTTAATCATTAAACATTTTTTACGCTTTGGTGTATGCTTTAAATTGTAATTATTCTCCCTCAAATGTTGTTAGATTGTAAATATAGAATTGTGTCATACGAGAAAAGGTGTTTGCTTGATATTGAGTTGTGGTGAGCTATGCAAATGTCATCTTAAATGTTAACAACAGCATTAGCAGTTGTGTTTGCTTTCAATGTGTTGCATGCTTTGAGGCATGCATTTGGGCATAGGAAAATTCACTTTTATACCATGGTTAGGTTAGTATATTAAATGAAAATTATGTTTAAATTGAGAATTTTAGGGTTAAGAAAGTAATGAGTATTTTAAAGTAGGAAATATAAATTATTTTTTAAATTCTTGCCTACTTTAGGGTGTCAAAAATCAGAAATTTTTATAATTTTGTTAAAAATCCATGGAGTTCGATTTAAATTTATTTTTCCGTAATTTTTCTTTATTTAATAAATCATTTTCTTTATTCTCCTTTAGCGGATGAAGTTCATTCTGTCCATTTTCTCTGCTCTCCCTCACGTTTCGTGCTTTAGTTTGCTGTATTGTTGGGATTTTTTTTCAAGACTTTTTTTCTGTTTTTGTAAAGGAAGTGTAGGAGAAAGAAGTGATAAAAAAATAAATTATAAATCGATTTTTCTTTTCTATTTATTCTTCTTCATTGTTTCCTACGTGTTCAGCTATTAAACTCCCTGGCCAGGGACAGTTATTGAAGACGACAAGGTCTCTTGTTTGTCTTCTTCTATAAATAATATTGAAACTTTAACTGAATGGAACCTCAGTATCAATAGATAAATGGTTTCTTTGTATGGCAAAGAAAAAAAAAAGAAAAAATAAAAATATTTTATTCATGCCATACGTACGTACACCACTCCTCTGCTTTGCTACGATATGGGAATATTTTTTACTTTAATCATGTCTATCAACTGTCTGGCCGAACTTGTTTTTTTTTTTTGTTTTTGTTACCATATCCTGCTCATAAGTTGAAGCAAAAAACAAAAAATTTCCCATAGAATTGAGCAAATAGTGTGTGGGGCAACATGCCTTAACCAATTCAGTGTTGCTATCAAGCCAATGGCCTGCAATAAATGGCAATGGCTGTAGCAGCGGAGGCCGCACGGACAGGACAGCAGTGCTATAAATAATTCAATATTTTCAACTTTCGTTTGATTTATGGTTTGTGTGATGATTTTTCAACACATAAACAATTGGTTTTGATTACAGACTGCACCAAAAACGCCTTAAGGTAGGCTGCGAAACTTGAAAATATTTTTTTGGAATTTTTTAAAAATTAAATCGTTGTCTAGTCTTTAATTTTTACAGTATTTAGAACATGCTGCCTAAAAGCAGGCATTCATTATTGTAGTTTAAAAGATTAGGATGACTATGTTCGCATAACTTATTCGTCTGTAATTATCAAGTGCACTCGGAGACTCATACGCTCCATTATTCACCCAATTAGAATATTAGAATATTAGAAGCCTTAGCACTGTCACTGTTGAGAGAACTTTTTTTATATTAACAGTGACCACCAGATGGTTCAGGATTTTTCCGTCAAATGTGACGTTAGCCCATTTGAGTTTCATTTTTTCTTATTTGGCAAGTTTCACAACATAACTCCCTATCATCTCCTCGGTTTAATAGTTTGGCCCGGCTATCAATCCAATCTGGGTCAAGTAGGGAACACAGCTAAGCAACTTTATTGCTTTTAAGTTGAGAGCACAGCTCGTCTGAAATATAATTCCTTCTGCTGGAAAACCGAACTGTCATCGGGCAATCTGAGAAGGAACGAATGCCATTAATTTGTAAAAAAGTCAAAGGAGAGAGTTCATAGTCTAAGCCTCAGCGTCCATACATTTTTGGTGGGAATATTAATCTTTAATCTTAGTTCGGAGTAGTTGTCTACACACTTCGACATGCCAAAATTTGGAGGCTCACACATATTACTCCCTGAATTTCTGAGGCGACTTTGTACGAAAGCGTTTAAATGCGATCGTTTTCAGATTTGTCTGAGGAGTAAAATTCAACTCAAGGACTCGATAACAACAACTCTTGTTCCGAGTTTTGAAGGTCTTTCGGGAGAATGCCGCATCTGTTTAAATGCATTTTAAACAGGTAATGGCCTGTGAGAATTGTTCGATCGATGACTATGGGATTTAAGAAAGAAGGCATTCAGACCGCTTCTTATGATGATCGTAAAAGAGCCTTGCAATAGTGTTCGCATTATAATGCAAAATGAGCAGAAAACAAACAAAACATCCATGTCCTAGTATATATCTGGTGTCTAAGTCTACATGAGGCTCTGAAGTCATTGTAATTAGACTTTCTGTGCTCTTTCAAAATCAGGAAATTAGGGTCCAACATTGTGATCAATTTAGGCGAATGCTTAGACTATATTGGGATCAAAACTGTTTATTAAAATATACGTTAAAATCATTCGACTGCAAGGTTTACCAAGTCGAATCATTGTCGAGCAGAAAAAAATTTTGAAGAGATGCACGTTATAAATTGTCATTCAATGGTTTGCGCCGTTCTTTATACCTTTGGTTACACGGACTACAATTTTTCACAGAATTTTGATTTAGGCTGTATGCGTAGCGCATAATTTCAGCTGTGGAGCGCTACATTCGCTACAAACA
>QOCX01004252.1:0-15175 GCA_005959815.1 Sarcophaga bullata | reverse complement strand
TGCTACATAATTATACATACTTTGATATGGTGGGAGGGACTGATGATCTGTTCTTCGATATCTTGAGGAACGTATTTTTCTATTAGAATTATCGATTCATAACTACACACATTGTAACACTCACATATTGAGTCTATACTGCGCGGTTGTCACACTTCATATTAGGAACGCGTTTAACTCTGTGAATTGCTGGTGGATTGTGAAAGTCGTTTTCAACACGGCTACGCCGCCATATTTGATGAAGATTCTGAACGATAACTTTCAGGACAGGAGGGTAATGTACTTGGCGGATGATGGAGAAAAGGAATATATAGTCGGTGGGCGTCCCTCTTTACTTGGGCCACTGTTGTGGGACATTATATTCGTCTACAACTTTGGGTTCTGCAGACGACATTGCCTTGTCCGGTAGGAGGGTAAAGGAAATAGAGGAAATGAAGAACATAACGGTTCAAAAAGTTGAATCATGATTCGATGAAGTAGAATTGACACTTGCTGCATACATAACAGAGACCGTCTTGCTAAGTCTAGGGTTAACAGTGGAGAGGATGGCAGTGACCGTTGGAGTCACTAGGATCAAATCGGTTAGGGCCTATAAAATACTTGAGAGTAAATGTTGACAACAGGTTGAACATAAGAGGAGCACAGAAAGTTCAAAGGCGAAAATATATCTGTAACCCAGGGAGCACTGACGAGGATGATGACAACCTGGATTGGAGAACCAAATCCATTCAAGAAGAGAATAATATCAAGGGCTATAATGTCGATAATGTTGTATGATCGGAAGCGCTTTCCGTGGGGTCGACAAGAAGATAACTGTCTTCAGTGTATCGCCTAAGCGGGATTAGACAAATAAGTGGTTCCAGGACAGTGTCCGAACAGACGGTAGTAATATTGGACTTCCAAAACTCAAACAACGAACACAAGAACGAATATTACGAGCTGAATTTCGTAAATACCTGCACAGATTTGAACATGATACCTGACCTATATGCCCAAACTGTGTAGCTTCTCATGTCACCCATGTTGCGTGTGTGAATTTTTATCCATAAGTGATGGGGGTCTACAGTTTAAAATCGACTCCAGACAACAGATTTTTTGAGAAACTTTTCATGGCAATTTTATTTACTTCCAGACTACCGAGAGGAAGTGCTGAAAAGATTATTTTTCAGATTTCGTTTTTTTCGATATCCTGAGCGTCAATTAAGAAACGCGCTGCCTAATAGACTACGGCGACCGCTAATCGTACTGAAAGAATGGAAAAAATCTAAAATGAAGCTGAATAAGAAGATGAAAATACTTTATAAAAGAACTAAAGAAACAATGATTTCGTCTGGAGGCGGTAACAGTTGGTTGCTTAATTAACAAACAAAATGTTCAGTAAACTGTATACAATCAAGAAAATGTGAAATTCCCTTTTAAACTTCATAAATTTCTTTAAATGTCATCAATATCACATTTGTATTTATTTATTGAGCCGATAATTAAAAAGTTATAAAAAGGGAATTAATATTTCATCGAGGATAACGCAATACAATAGCAAAAGCAGCAACAGCATCAACAACAATAATACACATAACAATAAAATACTAAAATGGAAATAAAGGAACGACCGGAAGCAAAAAAAAAAAAAAAGAAAATGAAAGTAATCCCAGCAAATGGCCACACTTGCCGATTGAAAAAGACAGAAGACAATAAATTAAGCTTCACAGATTATTAGTGATGAGGGTTGGTTGGTTGGTCGGTGCAGAAAAATTAACCCTTTTTTTCTTGGAAAACTTTAACTAGGCACAAGTAGTTGTTTAAGCAGACTATAAAAAAAAATACTGAGAAATACAGGGTCAAGTTCATCAAGGATAGAATATTTCATATTTAATGTGAAGCTATTAAGACTTACCGCATTTTTTTTATTGCTTTGCCCTTCTGCAACAAATATTTTTTGATACGCATCTCAAAGGGTTAAAAGATACATCAGGCTTATGGCCACTAAAGGTAAAACAATACAACCAATTAAAGTGATGAAAATGAAGCTGAAAAGAAACAAGAAAACAATAAAATCAGACTCACTGTATATCCAAACAATTACGATAAATAACAACAATGGTAGCAATACAATAATGAAAATACAAAAAGGAATGTGAAAAATAAATAAAAATGCATAAAAAAAAAGAAATAATAAAGTAAACAATAGCAGCATAAAATTAAACAAAAGCGGAACATAAAACAATAATTGGTTGTTGGCAAATTATACAACATTTATCGCCGTTTCAGCAATATAATCGATATGATTGGCTATCGTTTTGCTGCTGCTTCTACAGAAATATGGTACGGCGAGCAGAAGGTATACAATATTTAAATGGTTTGAATTAAAAAAAAAAGCAAAGAAAAAGAAAATAAAAAATAATTCAAGTAGAAAATAAAAAAAGGCAAACCATAGTCATTATTTCCAGTAGTAATTGCAATAATATTATCGATTATTTAAGAGGATTTTCAAGGTTTTATTTTCAATGTTACTTAATAAAATTGAGACAATAAGCGAAATTCACAACATATGCTGCACGCTTCATACATAATTGGCTATTTTATACTTAAAAATTGAACGATATGGTATAGAGTAAATGTTTAATTTTATATTTAAAAAAGAATTTAATGGGAAATGTTTTATAAAAGTACATCGCGATTGCTTGCATGGAAGGCTAGGGTAGTGTTGAAAAGGATTCTCCAAAAATCGATTCATACGAAGTCGATTTTTAATTGTTGCCATTCATGTATAAAAGTGGTGTAAGAAACTAGATCGTAATTCTGACTGACTTTTTTTAAGTTGCGAATTTCACTAATTCACTTCACATTATTCTCTACGGGTTTAAGTGGATAACGTATGTCTGTAATAATATTATGATATAATATCACTGTCCTCATCTCACATATTCCTCTTAAAAAATATCCATTTATTTATCATTTTAGATTTTTTTTGTTGTTGTAATTTTTTTTTGAGATTTTATTTACCAAATAGAAGATATTGTAGTAACGAACGATTCAACTGCAATAATTTTACTATGTGCAGCATATCGTATACGTATTCCTTTGGGTTATTTGTACACTCAGTCGGTTGTATCAACACATATTGATTGTGTTTCCTTTCGAATGCATCATGATATGTTCGCTCAATGAACGTTTGAAAATATACACCCTAACACACTGACCATATATTAGATTTCAAAGAGAATTCAATGAATTAAACACAACAATGCATGCATACATAGATACATACATACATATATTGTATATGTATTTGTACTTTTCCTATATGGGAAAATCAGTGGAGATAAATATTATCCCAGAGTATTATATTCCTTGTTTTACTTTTTGTTGTTATTGCTTAACGTACTGACCTAGAAGAATAAAATATGGATTTGAGGGAGAAAACACACACACACAGCCGCACATACACATAAAAAAAAATAAAAGAAAATTAAAAAGAAAAATGTTATGGATTTTATGAAACTTGCATTTCATGATTGTTTTTCTTTAATCTGTTGATGCAGAAGTATTTTCATTTTGCAGCAGCAATATTTGCTATTAAATTTATACAAAAAATAGTAAAGTTTAGTTTCAAATTGAAAACCATAGATTAAGGTTTTTAAAAAAATTGTTTTTAATTGCAAAATTTGCTTTCAAATTGCTGAATTCAAAAATTATATACAGTGGCGCGGATGAATATGGCAATGCTACAGCCAATGGAACAACATTGCATCGTATTTACCGTGTAATAATTATCGATTTATTTTACACAAAATGGAACATGATTTCCATACAGTATTATAAACGTGATGTCAAATGTCACATGGCACGCAATACAAGAGACAAGATTGCATCAATTACAACCCTAACGAGCAGCTGTAATTGAAGAGATATCGATCGCAGTATTGGAAAAAGTATGCAAAATTGTAACTCGAGGATGGATCACGTATGCCAAATAACAATATTAAGCAGCGTTTAGCGTTTAACGTTTAACGGTGATAATATTACCAACAAAGGTCGTAGAAAAGTCAGTGAATCTAATTTAGAAGAAATTTTGATTACCCCTACTTTCATTTGAAAGCTACCAATGGTCCATTTTGTGGAAAATGCTAAACTGAGTTTTGTTAACTTAAGTTTTGTTAAACTGAGTTTGGTGTTTTGACACCAATAAACTTCATTTTTCCTGTAGCGGTATGGAAAAGAAAAAAATGATTCTTTCCACAGAGTTGCTGAAAATGATTAAAGCGTTTCGTTATGATTTCTTTAAACGCGAAATCACTTGACTTGTTAATTCAACGTATAATTAAGCCGCTCTGTAAATTTAAAATAGCGATTGCTAGAATTAAAATGCATGACCATATGCATACAGGTGCAGAAGAGATCTTTCTATTGGGTCTGAGAAATCTGGCCCCTGTTCTGGTGTGGCCGTTAATGCACTCATAAACTATTGTATTTCAGGATTCTGAACTCAATTTCACGATCAATTTTGTCAGTTGCAAACCATATCTTGTTTGTAATCAAACGCACGAGCATTTGACCCAAAACTCTAATCAAGATACAAATAAAGTATCTTTGAAGTATCTTTGAATTTTTAAAGTACTTCTCTTTGCCAACATCTTTACAAAGAAGGTTTCTAGGTTTCCTTTAAATTATAGTGTAACTCGAATATTAATTTTGTTTTATCAACGACGAGGTTTTCTTTTTCGATGGTGCGATATACGCACAAGCAAGCAGCTCTATCTGATAGCGGATATCAAGCATCTTATTGGCTGCAATTTTTGAAATGCATTAATATTTTTAAATTTATTTTTCATTTCACAGGCACAGTCCATGTAAAACACTAGTCGTTAGCGGTATACCAGCCATCAGTACAGAGGAAGGCTTTGTTTAAGTTTGAAAAAGAATGCTAATTGCTCACCGAAACCTTATTCTAAAGTTTGTTTTGTCGCTTCGATACCAGATACGTTTGAATTGCTTCATGTGAACGCATATAAAGTTATCGGTATTAAAGTTATCGGTATTATAAAGATTGTGTTTGTTTATATTGCACCATTAAAGACAACCAAAAATTTCGAAGCAAATACTTCTCGACAACAATTTTAAATGAATTACCGAAACTCTCTCTAAAAAAATTCAGAATTTTCTTAATTACACTTGAAAACCATAATGTTGTTACTGCTTTATTTTCATCCAGTAATAAGTACTTTAATTATGTAACACGCTGCGTATGATTAATAAATATGAAATAACACGTATACGCCTTTAGATGTCCTCCAGCATGTTAGCTGGGCAGAGTTTGCCTAGTTTGGATACCAACGAATATCAAAATAATAATTCTATCATTAATAATAATTTAACATTAATTTAATTTTTATTTTATTTATGGGATTTGTAATTGAAATTACCAGCATATCTTTATTGTATTCACAATATTTTTCTGGAAATCTTTTAATGGCAAAATAAAATCCCTATAAAGACGCATTAAAATAAAATCAAAATAATATTGTTGGTCAGTGAACATTGAGAAAGAGGGGATTAAAGAAAAAATGGCGAAAAACGGAGAGTAGAGTGTCAATTTTCGACTATAAAATCTTAATCTAGTCATAATAAATGTGAACAATAATCGAAGTCTATAATCGTTATTGTCTGTAAGAGAATAATAACAGAAATTGTTTTAACGGCGTCAATTCGGGAAGGCGACATCGTTTTTTTTTTTTGCAGAGTTTATGTTTGTAAAAACAGAAAATAAGATCTGGTGATGACAGTAACAGATAATGTTTTTGTAATAGACTGTCCTCTTAACAGATTTCCATTGATTTTAATTTTAGTGAAAGATTTTTAAAATTGAATTTTACTTCTTTAATAAATTAAAACAACATTTATTGTATACAAATGTATTGTATACATACATATTGACAACCAGCAAACCTCCAGCGCGTGATTAAAGCTAAAAAAAATGTGACCAACATTTAATGGTTGATGAGATAAACCATACGAAAAAAAAATGAAAATGCGGAAAAGTATGAAAATAAAACACGAATATTATTCAAAAACAAAAACATAAAAAAAATGTGAAGAAACTCAAGAAATACACAACCAGGACACTGTTTTGCAAAGGACAAAATGAACAGTCCATATACATAGCTTAGGAATGAGTACAAAAAAAAAAGAAAAAACAAAAAAAAATCCATTATAATGACATGGAAAAATTACTGCAAACAATGGATATGTGTGGGTATTTTTTATTACACCCTGACAACATAAACTCCTTTTTCGTCTTGCTAATAAATTCCTTTCTTTTTTCATTTACAGACAGTGTGAGTAGTAGTAGTAGTAGTTGTAATAAAAATAGTAGTAGTTAAAGACCCCGTAATGGTTTAAGAAAAAATGAAAAAAGGAATTATAAAGAATAGCAGCAAAGCCATTATTACTATGAATTGCTTACATTACTGGTGGCTTTTGTACACTCAAAGAAAAATGTCCTCTTAACCGTGAAATTGTTTTTTAAAAAAATGTTCTCGTATCTTAGATTAGTTAAAATATGGTTGTGAAAGTATTTGTTGTTTTTTTTTTGTACAGCTCTTGAGATTGATGTCTCAGACTGCGATTGTTTCTTCTTAGCCTGACATACGACTTCTCACACCAGTCTTGTTGTGAGTATTAATTTTAAACATGAGTAGAAGGGCCTAAAGTTTAAGTCATGATAATTTTATTTACCCTCAGAGTTTTGGCACTGGTAGATAAAGGCATGCTAAGCCTAGAACGCTTGGTTGGCTGACTTCCTAGCCTTATTGCACCGCTATTAATAATTCCGAATTGAATGTCTTCAGCTACACAAATTTGACAGGAAAAAGGCATACCTTTCAATAAAAAAAAAAGGAAAAATACAACTAATAACCAGTTTTAACCAATAATCCTTATGGGTTATTATTATCCCCAAAAAGGAGAACAGAAAACATAAAAATAAAAGTTAAAACAAGCATTGAGAAACAAAAGTTAAATTTTAAATTTTCTAATTCCCCTTATCATTTAAAAAATTTTGCGATGAACACGAGTTCATTTAGTTCCTTTGGCATTTGAACACTTGTTGCTGTCTGTACTAAATTCATCAACTATGACAAGGGTTCAATACTTTTAATTTAAACATTAAGATACTATGACCACCGCTGGTATTTTGTTTTTATTATTCTTTCATTTCAAACTGGAAAATTCGAAAGGTTAGAAGAAAAGAATTCAAATTAAAACAAAAAAAAAATCTTTGAAAACCTTTCTCAATTTTTATGCTATTGCTGGTAAAAGAGAAAATTTATTAGTGTTCTCGTGCTATATATCGTTTCTACTTTGAAAGCATTTAAAAGCAGAATCAAATACACATGTAGCTTTAAACGGAATCATCTTGTTCTAGTGCTCAGTTTCCAGACCTGACTTATAATCCATAAATCAATATTTCCATTGATGACACGATAACACGAAATGTTATGATAACACGATAACTAAAACCTTCTTTAAAAAATGTCAAGTTTATTTTTCTTTCAAATCTACCAGAGGATAGATATTTATTCTGTTATTCCTCATGCTGGTGTTTCTAGAAATTTTTTATCGGCTTTATTTGTATTCTTGTTGGCTTTTTTAATCCGGGGTCATAAAAAAGGGTTTCTACTATTTAATGCTGAATATTTAATGTTTCAATTTCATATTCCCATGACCCAGTCTTGCATGCATAGAGTTATATTCCAATACATACGCATACATATATAGAAATATATACATGGTATGTATGTACATAATATGTCTACACCAGCTAAAGCATGTGTAAGCATTTGTGTATGGTATACATATGCATATGAGAGTTTTAATATTTAACAATCACGTTGTGATTGTGTTTTCAAAAATCATGTATTGTCTTGGCCTTTCAAATACTTCTTTCCATGGAATCTTATTAAAGTCTCTTGTCTCTTGTCTTTTGCCTCTTGCCTCTGTATGGACCTCTGGTAGTGAATCTCATCACATGCTAACTGTTTCAGACGATGACTTTGTAGGTTGAAAATTTATCTCAGAATGCGCGATTTACATTCAAATTATGTTCGAATGACTTAAGGATTTTTAGAATATAAAATATGCATGTCTGTGTTGCCGTCTTAAGTAAGGCATTAATCGAGTTGTCATGTTGTGAATTATTAAGTGACGAAATCATTTGGTTTTAATAGACGTCCATCGCGTGGTAAGCAATAATTTAAAAACTTTCAAGCATTATAAGCATTTAAGGCAGTAAAATATTTTCTAAAACATTCTAAAAAGAGTATTATTATAAAACTGTTTTTATTTGTAAATGCAAAAGCAAAGAAAAAGCAAAAAAGAAGTAAATTGTGATTGTGTAAGCATAGTTGTGCCTTTAAGAATCAACAAACAGACATAAATATGTAGACTGCATATCTCATTGTTTGTGTCACTACAGGAACTTGTGGCATTCAAGAAGCTTTCTTTTTATTGAAATTGTGAATTATTGTGCAATCAAACAACATTTTGCGAGTAGCTTCTCCAGTTTAAAGACAAAATACAGCGAAGCTTATCGATGTTTGCCCAAAGCGTGAACTGATGGATTGCCTTACAAATGTTGAGGAATATTTGAGATCACTAGTCCAAAAAAAAAAAAAAACGAAAAGATAGTGAATGCTGCAAACTGTTTTCAAGACGAATTTTAAACCATTTGTTATTGGCATTTGCCAGAAATTGCTATACGGCGATGTATATCGTTTTATTGAAATGTCTGACCTGGGCCCTCATGTCTAAGTAAGCCCAACACACTACCTGCGTAGACTCGTCCATACCCATTATTTTTTGGCTCTGAAAAATCACTCTGACGTTCGTGTTAATGAAAACATGACTAACAAAAGTGTAATAAGCTCTTAGCTTTCTAAAGCTTTAGCTTGTTTAAAAAGTAGTGTGTGGAATAAAAAGTACCTTAAAAAGGTACCAAAAAGCATTATTGAAGATTTTATCAAAGGTTTCGCAAAAGAATTTTTTAAACAATTCGAATATCAATTGATGCCAGTGCCTTATACAATGAAAATGAATTCTAATGGAAAATATATTTGGGATCATATGTTTGTGAGCCTTTCTCTACTCATTTGCATACTTTTCATCCGAATCGCTTATGAACGTTTCATAAAATGAATTCCAGATTAAATGGAAAACCAGCAAAATAATCTGCAATTTAATGAAAAAGATATTTACTGGCTGTCGGCTTAAATAAACACAAAGAACATTCTTATTAATAAGCCTACTTAAATGGAAATAGAAAACAAAAATAAAGGGGAAGGGTTGAACCCATAAACACAAGAAGTACGTAAAAGCGGTATCAGATGTCAAAAAAAGGAACAAACTTGTAATTTATTCAGTTATTCCCTGCTTTCGGCATATCTGCATGCTTATTGCTAGGCGAACGTCCAACAAATATTCTTGTATTGCTTTGTAGCATTGAGACCACCAGGCCTATCTGTGTTTTGTTCACCCTCTTGCCCAACTATAATACGAATCAATAACAACAACACAACGAACAAAGTGAAAACACTGGGCAAAAACGCTAGACACAACAGCTCGAGCAAAAAGTGCACGTTTTCACCTGCCCAGGAAGGCAGTCATTGAATGAAACAGATAGGTTTTTCGAGCATGTAAGCCCAGCAGCAATTTTAAAGCACGAAGAAAATTAATTCAGTTGTAGTCATGCAAGCCCGTTCTGGTATGATACCCTAAACATTGCCGATGTTTTTATTTCACGCTGATTAGAGACGTTAATAGATTGCTTAGGTGAAAGAATTTATTGATCTTAGTGACAGCTAAAATGCATTGGTCCGGTTATTATGTGTCTTGTAGTGTTTCGTATGCAGGAGCATGAGACTGTAACATTTTGAAAATTCGTTCGGTTCTTCAAGTAAATACGTGTTTAAATGAATGCCGTCGGTACGCAACGGTGCACACATAAAATATGCATTTATCGTTACCGAAAAGACAATGCTCTTTGGTGTCGTTAAGTTTTTTTTCAACAAGAGTGTGGCTGTCCTCGACCATTCGGTGAGGTTTGAATAATAACCTCAAATTCCTAATCCAATGGACGGTTTCAAGCGTGAACTGAACATTCACTTGACCGCACAAACAGCTATTTTCGCCATATGACGCAGCTGTCCATCTCTCTTAAGCCATTCGAATGGTATTCAAAACACCATTCAAAGTACCATTCGAATGTCTTAAGAGAGATGGACAGCTGCGTCATATGGAAAATAGAATGTTTGTACGGTCAATTGAATGTTCAGCTCACGCATTCAAACCGTCATTGGATTAGAAATTGAGGTTATTATTCATTTCGCGACCTGTAATATCGCCAATGTTAGTTTGAAAAGTCTGGAAGCGTTGTTGGACTATGTCTGAGGTTTTTCCTCAACAAATTTTGTATGAGTAGTGTAATAAAGGTTATGGCTTTCAAACGTGTTGTCAGAGATTTTATGATAATCTCCGGTGAATCAAATTCACAATTTTTATAAACTTGACTCGAAAACATTCCGTTGAGGTTTGCATATGAAGGCGGATGTTAAACCCTAGTGTTTTAAAAACACTTTTCAGTTTGGCACTCATATAAGCTTCTTTGCGAACCTGGCAAGTATATTTGCTGGTGTAGGGTATAGCAAAGAAAAATGACAGAATATTTCAGTGAACATTTTTTGTCCATGCTATTGTTGTTCGTTTTTCTCTCTCTCTCATTTTTTTTTTTTGAATTTATTTTCTGTTGCATTACTGCAGGGCAAAAATGGCAAAACACCATTAAGTATTACACTTCTTTTCTGACCAACTAAATACGAACATATATAGTTACAGAGGAAATGACTAACTTTTTCTTTTTGGGTGAAATGAAATTCCTTCTATTGAAATTTGAATATGCAAGCCCAACCTGAGGCCAAGAATTAATATATAAGCAGTTAGTGGTATGGTGTGCGCAAACCACCCGTCCGTCGTCTAATTCACATAAGTGGAAAATTGTGATTAAAAAATGAGCAGGCAGGGTAATAAATTTAATGTGAAAACTGATTTCGAGTTGCTTAAAGTAAACGAAACACAACGAGTATACAGTTAAGAGAATTATCTTACTCAACGATTTAAATTTTGTGGAATTAAACTTTAAAGAAAAATATAAACACATTTAATAGATAGCCCTAGATATTTTTTTAATATTTTGTTCTTCAAGTAACACTTTCAATTATTAGCAGGGGATTTGGTCTCCATGTATTAAAATCATAGTTATGATAGTACCAATTGTTGTGGTTTACTAAAGTTCTACTCTTTCGAAAAATGGCGTTCCTTTTCCTCTGTTAGAAATTCGAGAACTTAGAGATGAAATAATTTGTGGAAAGTTTGAGTCTCGTAAAGCAAACATTTTCTGATTTCGGTGACAATTCAATTAGAGCGTATTTTCTTTTTAACCGCAAGGAAGTCGCCGCAGAAAGGTATTATTCCATATTTTTGTTAGAGGGTGTTCGACCTAGGGTTGAACTCGTAGCTCATTTCATCTATAGAGCCAATACACTACCTACTAGGCTACGGCGATCTCAGTCATTACAGTACAACAAAAGCTTCTTACAAGAATGCCTGATAGGACGGGAAGAAGGGAAATTATACTGCCCCCGTACAATGTCTGGTTATTGTTGATTACAATTATTTGCCATAAGTAGTCACATATGAAAGTCAACAGAGGCAATATGAGTACAGAAGACTTCAAAAGTTTCTACTCAAGTATTCGTAATAAAAAAAATAGTAGAAGAAAGTATACGAAGGATGTCGTCTTAGTGAATCTTCCTGAATATAAAACGCCCATCATAACGTATGAATAATGATTTGTTTTCATATTCATCATACTCCTTACTGTGCACCATTTGTTTAAGAATTATTTTCAATAACTTTAAAACTTAAATAATCTACAACTTAAAGACACAACTTAAGAATTTAATCCAATTAAACTGACACACACACACACATACACATAAATAAATAATTGTAAACTTAAAGTTTACAAGTAAATAAAATAAAAGCAAAGCATCTTGCTTGACAAGGTCTCTTAAAATTATAATTTCTAATGTAAATAACAAATGATTTACCACCCATGGGTGGATACCCATCCAACATTCTCCTCATTAAAACACTATGATAAAAGGCGACAAATCGTCTTTAAGCTATTGTCAGCAAACAGCAAGAGTTTGAATACTTAAGGAGACCATAGCAGCAGCCCGAAGCATCAACAAAGGAATAAAGTAAGTGAAGCACACAGACACTGGCAGATAATGGACTAGAACACTAATAAATATGAAATACATCTACAACTTACAACAACAACCAACAACCCAATTAGTATTAATTACAAGGACTACTCCTTGATTTCAATCTAAACATTAATAGAAACGCAATTCTTGTTAGTCAATAGCTAGTGACTAAGATCAAGCTGTTGAAGTGCAAAACTTGAATTGCATTTTCATGAAATTTAAGTTGCTCAGTCACTATACATATTGGCATTCAAAGGAATTGTGTGACGTATTAAGACATCTAATTTCTCTTCTATGTGTTCTTCTCAAACTATCGATGTGTACGTGTGCTGACTTTTGCTAAAGGATACGGAAGTCAAAGAGTTGCTTTGTCACCCTGTCATTTGACACAAAAGTTGTTGTATTTTGCGTCCATTCTCAATGCAATAGTCTGCAGAGTTTTAATTTGCTACAGAAAACAGGATATCAGTCAGTGTTGTTGATATGCACTGAACATTGAATAACTTGTGCGCTTTTATTGTTTTTGTGGCAGCAAAAAAAAAATCGAAAATGGTTTTAAAAATGTAAACAAAGCCACAAATTCAGACATACAAAGCCAGTAAAATGAAACACAGCGGAATTGAACAGAGACAGTGGTAGAGAGATAAGAAAAAAAAAATTTTTTTTAAACAAATAATGTTTGGATCAAGCCGTCACAGTCAGTGGGTTTCTACCGGAATTTAAACAAGTCGGGAACATTTTGTGATTCAAAAAAAAGTGAATTTTTTAACACCTGTTTACACCAGTAGAGGCAAAAGTGAGGTCATTTCAACGGGAAGGTTGGGTAGTTTAAGCGAAAGAAAGGCCTCAGAAGAACCAAGGTTCTTTCAAAAGCCAAATAAATTTTCTCATTATGTGTAGACACTCGTAGACGGTTATTCCTATTATTATAGTAAACCGATCCTCCTGATCAGTTGGGAAACTTGATACATACATACATACATAATTGGCCATTACAACCTTTCAGTCAGGATTACGGCCTAGCCCTTTCACATCACTTATGTTGTGTGTGTTAACTTTATACATGAGTGGCGGGACATCAGTTTAAAGTCGACTCCGAAAACAGAATTTTGAGAAACTTTTCATGGCAATTATTTATTTACCTCAGAGTTTTTGCCAGAAATCTGCTGAGAGGCAGTCGCCGAAGAAATATTTTTTTCATAATTCGTTCTGATGTCTGAATGGGGATTCGAACCCTGGCCTTTCGCCTAATAAGCCAACCACTTGATTATAACTTGAAAATAGTGCTATTGCCCTATGTGGCAATTTTCAGATATTGGATTTCAGACAGCCTTAACTCTATCTTACAGGTTCCTTCAGTTCTCCTACCACTTTGCCTAGCACTGAGCCAACTTTAACGCTAGATAGTAATAAGCTGTGCAATATCTATGTAATTAAGGACTACTTACAGCTCTTTGTTGAATCTAATGCGGAAGTCGTCTCAAATTTGCACTGGTTAGAAGATCTGATATAAGAATTTTATATCGGATACTCTAAAGTTACTGCATCGGTGCGTAATTACGTCTCCGTCTCTCGAAGAAGCACGGTGAACCAGGAAGTGTTTTGCTATTCCATTGCTATGAATACCACATAAAAATCATTTTCGTAAGCAACTGGACACTTTTGTGGAAAATAGTGCCATTGTGTAACACTCCCGCATTTCGCAGAGCACTCTCTACAACGTAATTTAAGAGCCCGCAAGATAAAGGATCACTATGTCTGAAATCTCGCACGTTAGGAAAAGGTTCGGAGAGGTGCTTTATTACCTTGATGGAGCTGCATCCTTTACAGCCTTATCAACTTCACAGGAATACCGAGTTCTCGTCTTGTATCTGTTTCTATTGCAAATGTTTTCGTTTTCAAAAAGAAAACACTGCGAGCCTTGCGTCATGGCAATATTGGTACAAATTAGGAGACCCTAGTATGAGGGGTTAGCCACCGGTCAATGCCTTCTGTAAATATATGTTGAACGAGATGAATTTTTGCTGATAGATTCCTTCTCTCGTTCAACAAGTAACACTTGATTCTCTTTGGTAGGGCAGGTGCCACGGGACCTTGGTGTATTGATTATTTATCTTTGCAAGTTCTAAAATAATTTTCCCACGTTCTTCAAAGTTTACTTTAACTACTAAACCAAGTCGCCTTCTTAAACAGTTTAAATTTCTTACGTAATTTTCAAGAATTCTGAAACTTATTTCCAATTTTTTTTTCAATTATTTTTTGTTGTTTTAGTCTCCCACTGTGCTCGAACAAAAAGAGTCCATTCGTCCACAAACGTGAGACCATTAAGAAACAAATCTCAAAAACTAAAACTTTAAGAGAAAGGACACAAACACAAACACAGGAGAGTAGGAAAATGTGAAAAGAAGTTTACCTTTGTAGATGAACAATCATTTGATTTTTATAAAGTTTTTTTTTTTAAAGGCTACACATTTGGAGTTCATAAACAAAAGGACGACTGACTCTCTCTCTCTCTCTGTGCCATAGAAAATCATGTTTTTATTCCATGTTTTCTTTTCTTTTTGTATCGACATTGTTCATGTTCCTTGTTCCTTGACGTTGTCGTTGATGTTGTTGCATGTGTAAACACAAGGATACGCAGATAATGGATATTCACATATAAACATGCGAATATAATGCGTCACAATAACAAGGGAACTTTCTAAAGAACAACGTTGCTTTTATTTTTCTACTCTCACTCTCTCTCTCTCTCTCTCTCTCTCGCTCTACCTCTCCTAGTAGAGAGTATTACATCCTGTTAAAATGAGTACAATCGAATGAATAGAAAAGAGGAATACAAAAAGAACAAGAGA